>JBBBVU010000015.1:24732920-24743003 GCA_037177055.1 Atherinosoma microstoma | reverse complement strand
ATCTATGGTGTGTGTTTGGAGGGGAAGAGGAGGAGGAGGGGGAGGGGGGAGGGGGGGAATGCAGCCTGGCGGAGTATGCTACAAAAACAGGGAGCTGTGAGTGGGGGAGGTGAAACAACTCAGGTTGTAGCTTTTTAGGCTTTGAGGTGCTGACAATGTATTATAATGTATTATAAAGGTTATATGAGGCATAAGCGTGGTGTGTGTTGTGCTTCCAGTTAAGTTGTGTTTTGTATCAGCTTATGCAATGTGAAGGAGAATGGATACTCTTTTTTTTTCTTCTTTTTTTTTTGCATGCAGCTGCACTGCAGTATGTGTGTATGCATTATGGGTATGTGTGTGTACAAACAGAGGGGGGTCAACATAGGAGAGGGAGGGAGTTCCTGGGCACCGGGCCTTTAACAGTAAAACATTTCAGAGGCTGTCTGTCGACAGCCTAATGACTTCACCAGACAGAGCCCTGGATTTTGGCTTTTCCCCACCACTGACACCAGCAGCCATAAAGCACTGCATGTTTGGAATGCAAAACATGGATCCTGTAGACGGGAACAGCAACACAGAAATCACACACAAACCAGAAAACACTGTGGCTTGCACAATGAGTTTAAAGCTGTAAGTCCTGTCATTTTGAGCAGTGGACTGTGATATTTGTCTCAACTTACCAGTTAGGTGAGTTAACATCAGTTTAGTCAGGATGCTTTGATGTGCACTCAGCTCCACAAGGTCAGGATGCTGAATATTTCAAAGACATGACATTGGCATGAGAAAAAACTGAGGAAAAAAAACATCATTTTAAACCTTATTGGATAAAGAAATGCTCAAAGACAGGGGGCAGCTGTAGGATTAAGAGACTTAAATAAAGATATTATAAAATATGTATGTGGATGCAGACTTTAGCTGAGTGACAACAGGGAGTCACAAAAGATTAGCTTTCTGCGAGTCGAGTCAGGCTCAACTGAAAGTCCGGAAATCATGTTATCCCTCTAACAAACCATGTCAGATTCCCCAGCATGTTTCCTTATATTCCCTTAACTTGGCCCACCTCCTCCACACATTGTATAAGTGGGCTTAGGTCAATCAGCCAAGCCCCCACATGGAGCTGACAGACAGCAGAGGTGGTGCTATGACCAGTTTTACTCCATGCAAAAAGATCTGTATTTACCCATCAAATAAACAAGAACGTGTAAATGCTTCCACTTGAATCTTGTAATTTGATCACATTTATTGTCAGAGAAGTCATCCAAATGCTCTCAGTCCTGTACAATAAAAGGTTCAGAGAAGTCATTACCATCTGAAGATGAGTTTTTCTGTGAGACTGATGGCTTTAATCTCCCTACAGCTCAGCTCGGGCTGATAGAAGAAATGACAAAGATTTTTTTTTTCAGTGCCATGAGGTCATTGTCATTTGTAGCTGGTCCCCCTCTGTCATGATAGGTCACCTCCCCAGGAGCCGCCACAGGCGTGTAGCCACACGCCGTCACTATGGAAACCAGACAGCAGCGAGGGGGGATTAGACATGATGAGCTGTCACGTCTGAAATGAATACAAAACTTATAAAGACTGCGACCGATAGAGAAAAAATTGTGAAGACGGGCTCAGTGGGATTGAGTCTAGGTTTGTTGGGCTGTTACAGTTTGGTGTGTCTAAAATATGTTATGATTTTATGATGAGTTTGAAGCAGAAATATAATGTTAGGTCATGATGTGCATTAAGAAAATGATGCTGTTTTGCTTTCCTCCAGGCAAAAACTATAGGTTTAGGAATAAAAATATCTCTGTATTATATTAGAGGAAGTTAGCCAGAGCATTCTGATATTTTCACTTCCAAACTTGGCAAAGTAACACCCATACAAGCAAACTCCTTCAGTATGTGTACAGAATCATAAATATGACTGTATAGGGTTGGGGCTTTGCCAGTGAAGTCCAGGCTTTACAAGATTAATCTGAGGGGTAATGAGATGATTAACAGTCCAGTGTCACAAAAAACATTTAAAAGCTACAATTTTCCACACGTCCCAGAGCTATTGTGTCATGATAGATGCTGAAGTGGTCGGGTTGGTAACATCAAAACTGCTTTACCAAATGTTGAAAATGAGACATTTTACTATTTCATGGAAATTATTTACTAATCTCATCTCATGAATTTGATGAAGCAACGTCTCGTAGGAAAGCTGGAACAGGGCATGAAACGGTTGGAAAAATAGTGCCAACAGAATAGTAAAATGTTTGGGTATAAAAAGAGCATATTAGAGAGACTCTCAGGTGTAAATGTGGGTAGATCTTCAGCAATCTGCCAAAAAAATGCTTGTAAAAATTGTGGAGGTTGTACAAAGTTCAGGTGATGTGATACCAACCTGTTTGCATGTAGAGTGATTAGCCTCATCATTAAAACCCCTGACATGTATTATAAAATGCAGCATATGTTGGGAAAATCTGTGCCCAGACATTGGCCGAAAGGACATATTATTAATGTCCTGATACTTTAATGTCATGCTCTATTGGGAGAATGAGGGGGGGAGCTTCTCAGGATCAGGCTGGGTTGTCATAATGTTATAGCTTATCTGAGTCTGTACTCATATTTGGGTTAAACCATGTTTCATGTGTTGTTGTTTTCTTTAGTTTTTCTTTAGAACTTTTACCGGCAGTGTCAGACAACAAGAGAGAAGTCAAATGTCCTTGGATCACGTCAAGTGGAATTCTCTGGCACTGTGTGGCAGTCTGTGCTGAGGTGTCACCTTCACTCTCTCCTTCAAGGCATTTTTGTAGATGCTATAGTTGTGCAAAATGTTACAGTTTGCAAAGGAAAACCTAATGTGATGTTTTTGGACAATTGAAAATGGAGCAGATTTGAAGCCATTGAGCCTTCATGGTGAAACATTGTTCTGCAGATCTATGTACGACACTGTTGTGAGATGAAAAATGATGCAGGTAAGCAAACAAACAAAATAACTGGTGTTTGCTTCAAAGTAATGAAGGGCCAAAAGCAAAGTACCATCTGGTTTCTTAATGTATTATGATCAGAACTTATTTATTTGCAAATTATAAATTATGTTGATTCATTTTCAAATTACAATAATATATAATATAATAATTATATAATAATAAAATAATATTCTGAGGAGAATACCAAAATGTGTATTTAACATTTTAATGTTATAAAGTGGAAGATTAATTCTTTTAAAGGAAATACAAACATTAAACCAGCTGCCAAATGATGCTTTGCTAAAGTTTTGCAAAAAAGCTTTGCTAAAATATGAGAAGTTAACTAAAACATGTCATGATAAACATTGACCTTACTTTCTTAACTGTCTTACAAAAAAGAAGCTTATTGACTAAGGTAGTTTTTTCCTTTTTATACCAGACGACAATAATCAGTCCTTTAAAAACCAATGGATCAGGGTGATTTAACAAGATCAAAGTTTTAACAAGATTTTATCATAGCTCTTCACATCTTCAGTGCTTCCCACCCTGATATTAAGAGTTACGTAATCTAAGAAGCTATAATTCATGTGTAACCAGAGAAAAAGGATGGATAAATCCCATTTTTAGCAGACTAAATGTAATTTATTTAATGTAATAAAACTTGTTCTGTAAAAGGAAAGGCTTTTAACCAGCAGTGTGGTGAAACATCCTTATCTTGCTATAATTGTTCATTCTGTTACTTTACAATCACAAAATCATCCACCAGTGTAAATCCTACATGAAGGATGGGAAAGAAAATACAAAGACTTTGTTTAAAAGGCCCTTTCAAAGTTTTTATTAATTCTATTTATTTATCTATTTATCTTGCAGAAGGTGATAATCAATCCAAAACATCTAAAATATGAAATCAGAAAGCCGTAGATAAGTTGATGTATAATCTGATGCAAATGTAATTTCAGCTTAGAGAAGGTTATCTGTGAGTTACTGGAGCAACAATGTGCAGTCATGAATTATTCATGCTTTATCTTTAAAGCAGCTTCTGGGAAGTTTGCAAAATGCTACAAAAATAGCAAAATCTTTTTTCTTTTCCTTCAAACATCACAGTAGCATCTAAATGATATCCTGGATCTAAAAGCCCCCTCCCCTCTGGTTTGCCTTGTGGACATACCTTGTGGACGTTTCAGTGTTATTTTTCTAAATGATCTGATAAAAAAAGTTTGTTTTGCACTCAAAAACCAGCACTGAAATGGATCATGTGCAAAGGCAATATTGCGTTGACATGCAGATCAGGCTGACAGCTTCACAATGACTGTTTTCTTAGAGGGACTGCATGAGCGAATGGCTCCCGAGGTACACCCCCAGGTTAAAGAAAGACATCACATTGTCATTGGGCTGGTAAATGAAACTATTTTGGTTTCCACTAAGGTACAATTTAACGACTCACTGACCACACTTCTTACTGAATCAACAAAAGGTCTGCGACTCAAGCCTCTCAGCGATAAACAAGTGAAAAGAATGCGATTCAAAGCTATTACAACAAAAAAACATCACAATCCAATTCAACAGGAAGGCACTTGGGTGTAGTTCCCTGTAACCGAGGTAGAGGGCAGTGTTTGTCTTTTTTAAGCTGAGGTGGACTCAGAGAACATTTATTGAACAATTTCAAATGTAAGAATGACACAATTGGATCAGCTTCCATATCTAAAAAAACACAAAAGTAAATGCAGAACTCATCCAAGTTTGTCCTCCCTCTTTTGTTCCCCCATCATGGAGTTACAGGAGATTTCTACCACTCTTTTGGCAGTTTGCAGCTCTACAGTACTTTGTTGATCCTAAGAGGGATTACTAACCTTAATTGGTACTCTTATACTTTTGTCTCCTCTGAAGAGACACGTTGAGAGCGTCTTGAGAAGAGTCCCAAGTGCATCTGTCTCTCTTGAGGAGTTAAGAGTGGTATGCTTTTTGAAAGCTGCCTCATTTACCCTGAGAGTCTGTCTCCGGCAAACTCTCCGCTTTCCGCCCAGAACACTGGTGCTCCGAAACTCTTTGATCTTCAACAAACATAGAAGTAGTAAAAGTGAGTTGGAACAGCAGAAAAAAGGTTCCCGTTCAAATCTTGGTGGAACTGCCAGTGTTTGCGTTTTATTTTTCATTAAAAAAAATTGCATTTACATGGCATTTTCCATGTTTTAAACCCAACTTTCTAAAACTTGCCTCCTTTCTTTCTCCTCAAACAAGAAAAATGTGTAGCAGTGGCAGCAGCTGACATAACAGTGTATGCCTCTGTGCTGAAGTGTATGAAGTCACTGAGCATGTTTTCATGCTGGAGGTGGGAAAGACTACTTTTCATGTCTTAATTGGATAGCAAGCCTTTTGATGTGTCAGTGAGACATCCACAAGAGCTCCAGTAGGTGATTTATTAAGGTGCTGGAACATGCACTCGTGGCCTCCCCGCAGACAGGCTTGCAGAACGCTGGCCAGACCTGTGTTGTCAGAGGGTGCAGACTAAACAGTAAACAGACACCTCACAGGGCAGAGTCAAAGTTTAGCTGAACTGTCAGAGGCTCAAAGAAAACAAACAATATCATATTTTCCACATGCAGAAAAGATCAAAATCTTTCAGATTTAGAGACATAAATGCGGAAAAATCTATCTTTGAAATGTTTTCCCACTGACATTTAGAAACATAACTATTTGGACTGAGTCTGTAATTACAAAAAGAAGAGTCACAAGATAAATGGAACGTTGACAAGATCTATAAGATCTATGTGGAATTGTGTTCAGTGCATCTGTGTAATTTTTGTGGGTGAGATTTGTCAGTGCAGTCTTTGTGGTACAGCCTGTACAATAGAAGGATCTGGCATTCATAATGGGACCCTCTCTTTGGGCCCTGGCCCAGTGCCAGCAACCCCAAATGCCTCTTACTGGCTGTTGGTTTAGCCGTTGATCCCTAGAAGTGGCGGTGGAGAATCGTCGCCATATTGGTACTCATATAAATCAGGATATAGTCGTTTTTACTGTGGTTGTTTTTTTCTTTTCTTCTTTTCTATCTTTACAATTTCTGACAAAGCTGTGATGCTTGTTATGCTTAAAATACTCCGTCTGTACTTCTGTCTTCAGACAAGCTTGTAAGCTAGAAGGCCACAACACAGATGAGCATCTTAAATGTCTCTTTAGCCTCTTTAATGATTGTTAGTCTCATTCTCACAGTGCAGTACTTATAAACCAAATCCTTTCAAGTGTCCCTCTCTTCTGTCCTTGTACATGCAGTCTGAGACAGACAGGCGGACACAGACACGGAGGAGCTGTGAATAGCTGCTGGGTCTCATGCTCTCTAATCAGAGACAGAAGTGAGGATCGTAGTTGCAACCAAAGTAAGCTCACAGGCTGATGTGAAACTGGCTGGTACAGAAACAAAGCACATACATGTTTGTCCTGTGATTGTTTTGTTTTTTGTTTGTTGTTGTTATTTTGTTTTGTTTTGTTTTTTGTTTTTGTTTTTTTTTGGGGGGGGGGGGGGATACTTGAACTATATCTGACATTGTGTTTGCCTAGCTTACAAATTTTACTCAAAGGAATATCAAAGGAATAGCTCCTAAGTGAACACTGCTGCCTCACAGCAGCCAAAAGTGAAGCTCAATTTTTCAAAAGAAAAAAGGAAAGAAAAAGGTTAATGTGATATACAACTCTAAATTACAGAAATGTTTGGTTGATGTTTCACATGTCAACAAAAACTAAATGCAATGATTTGCCAACCTCATAATCCAATACTTTACTCATTAAATCAAACATAAAAAAAACATATTACAGGTTGAACGTGAGACATTTTACCATTGCATGAAAATGATAAGCTTATCTTGAATTTCCATGGCAGCAAACACATCCAAGAAAAGTTGGGACAGGTCAAAAACGGCTGGAAAAGTATGTGGAACGTGTTTAAACTAATCAGGTAAAGTAACAACAGACCACTTAATTGTGAAAATGATTTTTGATTTGAAAAGAGCACCTAAGAGATATACAGTCTCTCAGTTTACCTTGCCACCCACACATGCAGGTTAAATCTCTGTCAAGTAAAGAAGAAGTAATATGTGAATTTCCCTGGACCTAAGATGATTTAAAATGGCAGAGATGGAAAACGGTTTCTGGACTGGTGACCTGTCCAGGGTGTACCCAGGGTGGGTACTAGACAATAGATGAATAGATACTGGGTATGCATTTGGTATGGAGGCACAACTGAGAACTTGCACATCTGCAAAGGCTCCATTAATGCTAAAGACATATTGTATATAGGCATTTACAATAAATTTATGCTGGCAGAGGTCATTGAATCACTCATCACTGTGATGTTGTGGAGGACCCAAACATAGGGCAGAACTTGGGGAAACCCAATGTTTATCAAACTGAGCGTAGGTCGCGGACATGAGACCCGTTCATTACATGCAGACCTGAACCAGGCAAAAGACGGGATTAAGAAACAGAGTTTAGAGTTAAAAAAAATTCAGGAACAAACTTTACAGAGGGGAGGGCAAAAGAAAAAAAAACTGAATGAAGCTGTAATCATCCACTTGCAAGGAAACCACAAGGATAAATGGCTGGAAATCTAGTAACAAAGGAAATTCAACAATCTGGCAGAGAACAACAGAAACCAATGTGAATTTATACAGACTGAGTAATGACTGATTGCAACCAGTTGCGGATGATGGTAACAGAACAGTGGTGTAATCAACTAAAACACAAAACAAGTGAGAAGCAAGCCAAGTCAAGGCAGCAAGAGAAACAGAAAAGAACAGAGGGAAAGTCCATTTAGAAATGAAACAATGACTGAACCATAGTAGGAACCATTAAGTGTCCAGATGGGCCCAGGTTTCATGATAACTGCTATTTAAATGTTATTCACTGTGATGTAGAAATGTCTTACAAGTGGAATTAAATGTTGTTTCCTCTCTGAAACTTGTCCGAACAGTATAAATAAGCAGCTAATTTAAGTTGCATAGTTGTTTTACTGGGATATGATGTGGAGGATGTCATGTCTGGTAAAAAATCATGACTATTTTTAAATAGTCTTCTCATGTCTTCTGTGTGTCTGAGGGCTCAGGTAGACCCCATTTCACAGCTAGTTTGGCCTCAACCTCTTGATTCTAATATGGATTTGACAAATTCTAAAATATGGAGCATCCATCTCAAATATGGAGCATCCATGCCAAATAATAACAAGCAAACTTCAAAATCTACTGTGTGCAGTCCATAGCATAAAGTGTCAATTTCCATATCTGGGAAGATTAAAAAGAAAAAAAAAATCTTTTCTCCAGCTCCGAATTTCAATGGTAAAAAAAAATGAATGAAGATAAAAAAGATAGATATCATCCCATCTTCTCTCATCAGGCCTGCAGGCTTATCCCTCTTGTAGTGCAGTTTTCACTGTGTGAGGGCGGCAGATACACCACCCACAGCCCCACCCTCGCTGTAATGAAAAGTGTTATGAATGTATGTGCCTTAATTCTCTTCCACTAATGCCTGTGGGTGGCAAAATTAGGGTGGGCTGTGCTGGGGCCACTTAAATAGAAAACCGTGTCCAGTTTAACCGAGCTGCTCTAAGCCGATTTTTTAAGGTCACATTGGCATCAATGGGGGATTAGTTTGGTTCAGATCAATGTCTGATTGGGATCTTTCTCTCAACCATTGCCTCCCTCTGTCCTGGGAGAATGCAGCCAAAGTCTTGCGATTTGTACTTGGGGAGAAGAAAGGCTCTCCCCTCCCATGGAGGACAAAGACACACATTAGCTCAGTTTTGCTGTTTTTTCCTCCTCCAGGAGTAAAGCTCCCAGTCAAAAGGATCAAACGTATGAAGACATGACCAGTGATGGCACCCCACTGCAGCTGCTGCAGCTACTGTTGCACTGCATGTGTGTGTGTGTGTGTGTGTGTGTGTGTGTGATGTGTGCATGCATATGTGTGCATGTATTCTGTATGTAGAGGGGAAAAACAGATGTCTTTGCCAGCAAGTGTATACATATGTTCTGAATGTATGTCACTAAACACTTGTGAGGAATTGCCTGCAAGCAAGCGGTGCCGACATTAGTGGAATGCTTGTAGTGTTTTCCCACAGGACTTAAAGTAGATTAAGTTCAACCAACGCCACAATCAATACTTTCTACCCTGAAAAGAAAACCTGCATTTGTACTGTACTGTAAATACATTCATGCAGGAACTGAACTTCTCAGAGGAATTTCCATCAGTGATGCATTTACTGAAAAAGTAAATAATTACACTAAGTTTGTGCTCCCTGTAAATAAAAATGAAATGATCTCCCAATTAAATACAAGATTTCTTCTTCCAGGAAGTCCTGGATAAGGATGCCTGGAATCATACTTGACTTAACCTTTTAAAACCTGAAATGGGACTTTGAGAACAGACAGCCAGACTGTGCCAAAATGGCCATTTTGGGGACCTCACCTGAAATGTCTGTGCTACAACCTCTTTAGTTTTGCTCTGCTTCACTTTATCAGAGTTGGCCTTCGCAGAGATAGAGTTCAAATTTTGTATCGTGATTGTATAGAGGTTTAGAGCTACATGCTGCATCATTCCAAAGAGATATTTATATTCTCCCTGAAATAATATTTTTGGGTTTTAGGCAATTCATTTAATTTATTCCTCACCGGTGACACATATACTCACATTTGCACATCTTGACAATCCTCACAAATGCTCCCTTTACTATAACTTTAAAAGAATTCATATAGACAGAAAATGTGTGGCGCATCATTTTAGGCACAACTCAGGATGTATAAAAATGAACTCGGCGGGAAAGTTTACTTATATATTTTATTGTTTAAACCGAAATGATGAAACTGAATCACATTTATCCTCATACAGTAAGGGAACACACACACACACAGAGAGTGAGAGAGAGAGAGAGAGAGAGAGAAAGAAAGAAAGAAAGAGAGAAAAAATAAATAAATAACAATAAATAATGGGAGAACTGCCATCTGATGTAAACAGCAAATTTCCCTTGTTTTCACATGTAGATGTAAATGTGCATGAGACTGTGCAGAAAATGCATATTAATGGAGTTTTTGTTCTCACTTAAAAAGAAAACGTGTCGGATCAGCCGCCCTTCACTCCAAACAGGTCAGGTTTGATTATTCCTAAGGTGGTCAAGCTG
>JBBBVU010000015.1:24709397-24732820 GCA_037177055.1 Atherinosoma microstoma | reverse complement strand
GATGTCTCTCAAAAACTCATTTGTTTTCATTTTATTACTCCAGAGGAGTGACTCCCAAATAAAATGTTCCTTCTTGCTTCAACCTCGGACACCAACACCTCTACTTCACATTCAGTGAAATTCTTTTTTTGACTCTTTCCCAATGCCTTCGCCATGGTTATTTGAACAAAGGGTGGAAGCCTGCATTGTAATTATACTACTTTGCATATTTATTTATGGGCGGAGACAGGGCGGTCCGCACAGCACCAGCAGCTGCACTCTATTTAACGCAAATTGGGATGTATAAAGGAAAGATGCGCAGCCACATGCGTGCGCACGGTTTTATACATCTGGATTTTCTTGTGCAGCGCATTTTTCAAAATTTGTCCCTACGCAAACTTTTAGTGTGAAAGCTGCACACTCTTTTATACATGAGGCCCCAGGTGTTAGCAAAGGTATACTTATTCAATTAAGGGTGAGCAATTTTCTAGCAGAGGCCTAAAACATGGGCACATGGCTCA
The DNA here is from genome assembly GCA_037177055.1 of Atherinosoma microstoma. NCBI lineage: Eukaryota > Metazoa > Chordata > Actinopteri > Atheriniformes > Atherinidae > Atherinosoma > Atherinosoma microstoma. The sequence continues at coordinate 24,732,320 of JBBBVU010000015.1, read as the reverse complement.
AAAGGTTAATTCAGTGAAAGGTTATGAAATATACACATAAAAGTAAATCTAAGGATTTTTCCTGCAAACACAACTACAGTGAGATGTGAAAAGTGCACACCCTGCTGAGAAGACCTATCATCAGAGTATTTTCTCTCAAACTGTTGTAAACCTATGTTTATTCAGAGGAAGGACTACAGTTTGTCAGTGTACATGAAGCATGGAGAGATAATCACTGGTGTAACTGTACATGGAGAGTAAAATGTTTCTTTGTCCATCTATATCACTTGTTACAGCCCAGCGTGTCATTATCCAATCAAACAGAGGACAAACTAAACAAACAAGGCCGCCCATAATTGACAAGGAAGCTGCACAGCGGCCTGTAATTTTGTCTGTTCTCCCAACAAAACCATTACTTAAATAACAGAGCACAACAGAAATGTTTCAGGTGATTTGTATTCTTCCTCTCTCCGTACAAGCATTATATGATTTATGCCAGCGTAACAGGCCGGGCATACATAAACTGTGAGCTGAGAAAGTTCCCAGCAGCAACGCTGTAAATCAACAAGAAAGACAGAGCAGACACAAGGACGAAACCTTTAATGGAAGTCTTGCTTGTTTTAATTCAACTTATTTTTAATTAAGTGGTCTCATCTTTGAATTGTGTTTTACAAACAGTTGCAATGCCTTGTGAGAGTGCGCTTCCCGTGCACATTCGAGTTATTGTATCTGGTGACACAACCGTCTCGAGTGACTTCTCAGAGTGCTACAAGTGCTGCTTCTGCAGAATGGCATCTCCTCCCCTTCAGTTAACCGCTATTGAGATCCTGAGCAGCTGGTAGTGTTTGTCTCCTTGTAGTACACTAATGATGGTTAGCTGAATTAGAGTCCCAGGTCAGAGGTCAGCCCTGGCCCTGTTGCAGAATGTGTTTAATTGACTTAGAGACAACAACCTCAGGCAGTCACCAGTAACAATACATTATGTACACATATACAGATACATATATATGTATCTGTATATATAGGAATTCATGTCTGGAGACAGCCACTTTAACATTCCAGGTGATGTTTGCTGCCAAAACCAACAGATCTATTATACAGGCTTACAAATCTCAAGAGCTGATGTTTTGGCCACAAGATTTGCCATTTGAGTTTGGGAACGCAATAATCTAATAATAATGTAATAATAATGGATTAGATTTATATAGCGCTTAAGGCCCCTAATAGATGTACATTGAATCTATTAATACATTGGTAGTGGTAAACTACACATAGCTACAGCTGCCCTGGGGCAGACTGAAAAAAAATGTGGCATCCAGTCTGCATCTAGGGTTTCTCCAACCACCACCAAACATGCATACACAAAGCTATGCCAACACCGGAGGCAAGATGGATCTTGCCCAAGGACATATTGAATGACTGACTGAGCCTGACTCACTAGTGACCACTATATATTTGCATATGCATATGCTGTATCATGTAGTGCAGAGTGCCATCATATATGGCAAACTTCATGATCAATTTTCTATTTATCAGATCAACAAGCTGAAAGCTGACAGCTTGTCAGCGATGAAAATTTAATCTTATAGTTTTGTCTTTTGTATTTTTTGCAGGTTTATTAACAGCTTAGAAATGATCCTGAACTTTAAAGAAGCATTCCTGAACTTTGGCAGATTTTGTCAGTGAGGCAACCCCTAATGATCCCTAATTCAGGATCCATCTTGCCTACTGTTACTCCTCTGAGCTCTCACCAATGAGTTGAAGGAAGTCCAATGTTGACTTTGGTCTGATTTATTGCTCTGTCTTTTTCTTTCTCTTTCTCTCTTCCTCTGATGATGTCCTCTTACATTTCTTTGCTGAATCAGCCATGGTACACGTTCCAACACAGCCAGCATGTCCATGTGTGACCCATAAGGATTATACTTGGGCTGTAGATAAGGGTCCCAGATAGGTTTGTCCCCAGTTTCCACAGTGGCTTTACTTGTGTCAAGTTGGTTCCTGGTTATGTTTGGGCTATGTGGGTACTGAATGGGCATGGGCTTGAACTGAGACAATTTTGCAGGTCACAAATGGTTTCAGTTACATGGGCTCCATATGTAAAACCCATACAGGCAAACACAGGTGAGGCCACCATGGAAACTGTGAATAAAACCCACTTGGGTCCCTAATCTGCTGCCCAAATTTAACCCTTATGAGCCCCATATGGGTATACTGGCTCATAGTGGATATCCAGTTGCTGTGATGCAGTGAGTAAAGCAAAACTCAGCTGTAAAGTGATGCTCCGGGGTTAGAAAAGTTGTGAAGTGATGTTTCTAAGCCTTCAAGCGCAGCAGAGTAATGACAGGTCCAGAAATGTACATAATAGATTTATGTTGTTCTTCTTCTTTCTGGTTCACAACGACCAATTTCCTGAGTCACAGTCAGACATCTTTAAAGATGACTACAACAGTCCTATCTAAGTGCAAGTCATATGTACAGAGTAGAAAGTATTGTCCACAAGATAAAACACATTGTATGAACCAAGAAAAAGATCAACCTCAACAAAGTAAATGATAGATATGGCCTATGGGGTTTTTAAAAAAGTTAATGTGGAGAATCAGGGGAAAACTCAATTTACAACGCACAATAAAAAATATAAGGTTAGACCTCAGTGCTCTCCAGGTTAGGCCTGAATAATAGTCCAATGTTTGGGGGTTGACTGTCCCCCTCTTCCTCTCTCTCCTCCTTAGTAGATCCTTGTAGGATGTTGATGAGCCAGCAGCACAAAATGGGATTTTCTTGATGACATTTACTATTGGCACATTAGGTGTGACATATCACCTCAGAAGGACTGTCACTATGTAGCTGGTTCCTGTGCACTGGAAAGTGATGGTAAAGAAGTTACCCTGTACATTGCAACCTCATGCTAAGGATTGCTAATCATCACTTTTTGTGAAATGTCTATGAAAAATGGACTCTTTTTCTTTAGTTGATCTTTTACCTACGTGGATATTTTTTATTTCAGTCACTACTTTCAAGGCTTTTTAAATACAACATAGAATTATGAATGGGTAATAAAGTAGGGTAATCTTCAGAGGCATGTGACAAACATGGCCATGTGTTGTGCATGCAATCTGTCAAATACACTCCTCACTTATACGGTCTTTAAAAAACTCCAGACACTCATGCTGTGATAGCTACATCTGTATTTTTTCTTTATTTAAATTTGGTGTAGTATCTAAAAACTACACAAACCTCATTCCAGCAGCAGAGTGTTTAAACTTAGATGTATGTGTTGGAAAGTGTTTCTGTTCCTGATTTGTTTTCATGTTACAGCTAAAACCTGCAGGAACAGTTATATAGTCAGGAGAGAGTTTTGCTGTTTCCTTGGCTTTCACCAAAGCCAAAACAAATGCTACACTTACCACCGTAGTGCTTTCCTGGGAACGGCAGCATCTGCTGGAGGCAAAACTCTGGCTGGCTAATTATGTTAAAAACTGGTGTCACTTAAGTGCGTGAGGGGGTCATTTTGTGGAGATACTCACGGCCGCAAGACAAACGTGTAGGTGTGTGTGTGTGTTGGTAAGAATGTGAGATAGTCATGGAAGAAGAGGAATAATGTTGACTCTACAAATGATTCTTTAAAGTTTAATTGAATGAAAAAAAGAAAAACCTCCGAAGAGCTACCTGGTGTTATAAATATGCACAAGACAGGATTCAGAGAAATCAACTCAGGACTTATGTATGTATTATAATGTATCACAGAATGTATAAAAAAGACAATTACAGTGATGTGCCTTCCTCCAAATTTGTTAATAATTTCACAGAACCATCAGCATCACCAATAAAATGACCCCGCTCTATCTCTTTTGTGATTGTCTTTCTCTGTTTAACAGACACATGTGCAAGTGAATTATTTTCAGTGTTTCAGAATGAGGTCCGTTATTATCCCGATGAAACACTGTAGCTACTTACCTTACTAGACAAAACATTGCCTTGATGAAAGCATATCTTTCAGAAATTTCAATGAAGCATCTCCACCAATGGTACCCTCACACATATGCAAGTCAGGCAGTGTATTGAGTTTTCCAAGTGACTCTCGGACTCATGTGGCTGTATTTATCTTAGCGCCATGATGGTTTCTCATGCAGAGCTGCCTAAGGGCTCAAAAATCGCATGCATTTACCAATGGTTTCCATCTTTAGCCTTTACTCTGAGCTTTCCACAGATGAATCTTTTCATAAACATGTGCACTGCTGATGTAAAAAGGCAAAAGTTATGTAGAAATATTTCTTTTTAGTATTCTTTGTTCACTTTACTTCCATTTTTGTGTCTTGGTTTTAGATCTATTTTATATATTCTTATTTTCAGACTAGACTGAAAAAGCAACACAGAGGCTGTTCACAAGAAGAGACAGAGCAGGCTCTACTTCTTGATGAAGCTGGGATCATTCAAAGTCTGCACCAATATGTTGCATTGCTTCTATAAGTCTGTTGTGAAAAGTGTAATTTGCATCCATCTGTTGGGGCAGCAGCTTCAGAGCCAGAGACTTAAAAAAACTGATCAAGAAGGCTGGTTCTGTGCTGGAAAAAATCTGCTGGAGCTGCTGGAGCTGATTATCCAGAGAAGAATACTGCACAAGTTACTGAAAATAAAGGAGAATTCTTTACACCCTCTACACAATGAGGAAACAACATAGAGTTCGGTGAGAGGCTTTTTCAAGTGTACTGAGAGTGTCATGGTGTGTGGCAGAGATGTGAAAGTCCAGTCCTCTAGGACCGTCCTGTAGGATTTACATGTTTCCCTCCTCCAACCCACCTGATTAAAACAAAGGGATCTAACAGCTTGTTGTCAAATTCTGCACAATGATCCATTCATCTGAGTCTGGTTTGATAAAACATGAAAACATCTAAAACCTGCGGGACAGCTGCACTTGATAACTGGAGTTTGACACCCCTGGTCTGTGGGGTTTGGTTTAATCCTCCTTAGATTTCTGTTGTCTGAGTCCACTGTGTCGTCTTGTTTCCTGTTTTTAAAAAAAAATCTTTTAGCATTTGCCCCCTTGTGTATTCAGTTCAGTTTACCTCCTGTTCACCTGTTGGATTTTAATTGTTATACCTGCATCTTATTTTTAATTAGTCCCTTAATGTTATGTTCCAGGTTTTTATTTTGTTCATCGCCAGTTGATTTTGTTTGTCACATTAGCCCGTTTGTCCTGTTAGTCTGTTTGTAAAGTCTCTTTTGCTTATGTGTGGAATATCCTGCATTTGTAGGGGTTTCTGTAAGTTGAATTACTGGTTCCTAGACCCACCTGCCTCCTGTGTCATTGTCCTGAATTTGGGTTCCTACACCTTGTCCTGTGTCGATCATAAAGGTATAGAAGATCATTCCTACCAGCAGTCATCGTCCTCCACAAAAGATGTGACTGTAAACTTAATTATTAAATTTTTTTTTATTCTAATTTTTCTTTAAAAACTATTATTACAAATTTACAAATCCCCCCTGGTGACATTGATCAGGGCAAAAAAGAAATTAAATCATGGCCAGGCATTTAAATTCTTTTTAAGATTTTATTGTTTGTCCGTTATTTTATTGTTCAGTGTCCTTAAACAGTTTGAATCCAAACTTGTAATACATTATTTATTTATTGACAATCCTCTGACTTTGACCACACAGTAGTGAGTCATGATCCACCCTTGCTTTAAGAAACTAACCTTTTGGTGGATGGCTCTTTTACACCCAGACAGACACACGAATCTGTCATCAATTAATCTCTGATCACAGGATCTTCCGGAACGTTTGTTGTCTATTATAAGTTTGTCATTCTGTAACTTTCCCTCCAAACTTGAAGTGTTTTTCATTTTGTTTTTAAAATACAATAAATTTGGTTATTTAAGACACTAAAACCAATCTATCTTGACTTGTGTATTTTTAAATAAAGGTTCAAATTAATAAACAAAAGATTTAAATTAGTATGGTATTTTAGACGATTTGCAACTTATCTGGGAAAGTGCCTGCAACAATGAAATAAAAGGTTAAACCCTGAACACAGCAGCCCAGGAGCCTCACTACAAGTTGCTGTTGTTGAATCACCTGCATCATGTTCCTTCATCTTTCATGCTAAGCTAAATGTGTCCAGGGGATTTCCACTGCAAGATAATGATGATTCACACCAGGGAAAACAAAGTTAGCTGCAGCTGCGGAAGCATTACGTATAGAACATCTGCAATACAACAAGCCCTCAAACTGGACAAATCATCGATCATTGTTCTCCTAAACAAACCATGTCAAGGTTTTCTGATGGAGGAAAGATTTGGATTAATTTAGGCTCAAGAATTACTTCTATAGAAGAAGCCATGCACTGCTCAGTGTTAGTGCTCGAAACATGATGGAGACAGGGCTCTGATGTCGGGCATACCTCCTACCTGCTTGCTTTAATATTGTAAGACTACAAATCACCAGACTTGAACGTTAATATAGTTTGATTCTTCAACACTCAGTGGGAAGGAGCAGCACTGTATGATCATGGAGGCAAAAGTCCAGCTCATCCACAACACATATAATTGTATAGGATACGACTCGAGCAATATTTTTTAGAATAATTTGAATGAATTCAATCTTGTGTTTTCTCACTCTGCAAGAAAGAAAAAGCCATTCATTCATATCATGAACTGAACTGAGGTTCACTTAATTCGCTGTTCAAGCTGCTGGACTCATTTCCTCCAATTTTATCTCTGGGGGAAATAATGTGTTTGTTTTGCTCATGCGTTTGGTTTCGGATATAAAAAAAGGAAAGATTGACAGTGCACCTGTGGGCTGCCTGTGAAGGAGTGCCCCCGAAAAAGTGAGGGGGAAGAAGGATTGGAGGGGGGGAGGCTGAAGGAGAGGTTCCTCAGCTCTGCAAACCACTTCAGTTCTCACTTGAGTGCCTCTCTTTGGGCCTTAACCCACACGAACCCCCACCTCACTGCTTCAGATTGAAATTCCTCCACTCTGCAAGACCCCAAGCTCCCTTCACTCCCCTCCCAGCGCTCGGCACACACCAAGGGGCATTCAAAACGCATTAACACCAAATCAATGGGAAACAGTGAAAAAAGCAAGAAAAAGAAAACGAAAAAAATCTCCTTAGCAACATAATCTAGACGGCCTGACGAGAGGAGGAGTGAAAGGAAAAGAAAAGGAGAGGGGTGGTGGTGGCTTTTAGGGAGGGAAAGACGAAGTGAACACAAAGGCTGGGCACACAGACAGCAACAAAATTGAAAATTAACACAGAAGAAACTGTTCCTTTTTTCATGGGAACACAATCGGCTACATTAAACCCAACCCAAGCCCCTCCTCCTCGCCTGCAGACCGAGGCTCCAATGGGACTTTGCCTCACTTGTTTTCTGTAGAGATTTGGATGCAATTAAACACATGTAATTTCAGAAGGTATTCATTTAGCCATCTTGATAGAGAAGAAATTGAAAATATTTTACAAATGTAAGCTAATGTGCAGAACGTCGACAGTATTTTAAGTAACATTAACACTAAAAATGTGGCTCCAATGAAACTCTCAACGATGAAAATCTTCTCGTGAATCTTCTAAAAGGTGCTGCATGTTTGCAGACCTTATCTACATGTCCACAAACACTTGTCAGGGATTTAGGCTGTCTCGTCTAGCCTTTAGATCAACACTTCGGCTGACTTAATGAACTCAGGGACTGACTTTGTCCCAGAGACAGCTTGCCTATCTGTGTGATCAGACAGGAAAAACACTGGAGAAGTCATTCCAACTAAACCTTAAAATAAATAAAAAGATTTAAAAGAAGAAAAAAAAAAGATTATTGCAGTTAAATATACAGAAAACGCCTCCTTTACTGATTCCACCAGAAAGCAATACTGTCAATGTTAACTGCTGAGACAGATTTTTTTTAATTTGTGTATATTGGAGGCCAATTAGCGTGGAGCAGGAACTCTGGCCACCAGCACCCCTGTAAATAACCCCTGACCTCCACGACATGATCAGCCCACTGAGAGAAGGGCCTGCTTTAATTAGGGGTCATTAAGAGGCAACCTCACACAGCACAGGACCAGTGGGAAAGGAATATCTGCACATTTGTTTTATTATCCATAAATCTACATACTGATGGTTACTTTAATTCCATTGTGTGAGTGGAAACACCATGATGATCTGTGTATGAGATATGCTCAGCTTGCTAACACTAAGTTATATTTGAACATTAAATGTGGAATCGGCACACGAAAAGTCAGCCCAAAACTCAACAAACTTCTCACTTTTTCTCATTTCTTCCACGATGGGAACAACTTTGAGCTTTAAAGGTAAAAAGATGACCATGACTCAGAGTGAAAAATAGAAGAAATTAGGATGAAAAAGGCGGGCGAGCATTACAGAGAAGAGAAAGAGGTGAAACAACAAAGTCAAATAAAGGTGGAGAAAATGGATGACAAGGCAAAGAGTGATTCCAGAGCCCTTTTATTCAACCCTCTGATTTCACACTCACACAAAGAGCTTTGGGGACGTTTCATCCTTTTCACATTTCTTCTGCATTTAGTCAGTGTTATTCTGCAGTGCAGTGTCTCCTATATGGGAGAGGGAGCGCTGCCCTGAGAGGAGTCAGCTCCATTCACAGCTTTATAAATCACCTCAGCATGTGCAGACCGTGGCCAATCGGCCAATTACGCCCCCCTGACACACCGGGGCTGATAAAGAAGGCCCATCACAATGGGATCACAGGCCAGATAAACGACCCTTTAATGAAGTCGCCCACAAAACAGGCCAAAACCGCGCGCCCCACTTACGTATTCCATCACGCCGTTGCCCTCACATTTCCTCTTGCTCAGCCGCCACGGCAGGCACAGCTGGGGAGAGGGAGCCGGAGAGAAAGAGAGGCAGAGTGGGTGAAAAAGGAGAGAAAAATGACTCTGTGCTCTGACACTGCTAAGCCCCCCACCCAAGGCCCCTTTTCAGACTTTTGGCCGAACAAAAGCATCTGTTGCCATACTGTGCCGCTCAGACCCCCCCCTCCTCACTCTCTCACACACTCATACTCTAGTCGGGTAAGGAGCCTCGCAGGAGCTAAAAAAAGGCAGCACTGGGCCGTATGCAGCTGAGGCTGCTCACCTTGTGGCACAACCCATTGTGCTGCCCATTCCAGGAGCTTCTCCATCCATCTTTGTGTCTCTGGGACAAATAGAGAAAGAGAGAAACTTTGTATGACGGAGTGAGAGAGAGAGAGGGGCACAAGACTGCAGCTGCAGGATGAATAGGAGAGGGAATGAAGGGATGAGGCGGGTTGTGAGAGCAAGAGAAGGGGCAGCTGCAGGGTGGTCCCACCCCTCGGTCCCTCCACCTCGACTGAGTTGTTTGGCTTCTCGAAAGATTCAGAACACAAACAACTTGTCCTGCTTTGCGCTGTAAGCTCAGACCGCTCCTATAACACAGTGGAGAGCACTGAGAGGGGTGATGGAGAGAGAGAGAGAGAGAGAGAGAAGAAGTGCACTGAGAATGATCTAGGTGTTCATGTTGCCTTGATGTTTCACTCCGTCTCCATTTGTCTCCCTTTAAGCAGTGTGTGAAGTGATAATCTTTTCCTACACTGTGGCAGGAGCGTAAACGTGTTCCAGCTCTTCACTGCAGTTATAGATTGAGCAAAGTATCCAAACCATCTACTTCTCATGGCTGCACTATTGCACCTACTCTGCATCATTTTACAAAAATGTCAGCAAATTCAGCCAGAGCTACTTGATATCTGTGGAAGCTTCGATAATAGCTTCTCTGGCTCTGAGCAACGTTTGTACACACAGCATGAATTCAGAATGACAGCTCAATAAACAGTCCACTGCTTGTCTCAAAGGTTAGATAAGAAGATGCGAGCTGACGGGACTCCGAATGAATCAATGTGCACAAAACATTGCGAGAAATGAGAACGTATGAAAGCCAACTTCATAAGCTTCTTATCCTTTTGAATACTGCGAGTAGTATGTGTGAGTTTCTTTCTCTTAAGTTGTAAAACCTGCAGGGCACAGTAGCATTAAACTAGTTTTCATGTACATTTATGATAATACAGCCAATCTGCATCTTCCATTAAGTTATTGCAGTTAAATCTGTTTAAGGATTTGTGCATTTAATATGTCACTGTTGTATCTTAAAGAACCAAGAAGGATGGAGTTTTACAGACATATTCACTAATAAGTTTAATCTTCACCTTTGGAAATGATTTTTTTCCCTTGATTTGGTTCATCTGTAGTTGAACAAGTGCTGCAATGATTCCTCCCATCAGGGAAGTTGAAAAGCTGATTCCTTTGCCTGATATTTTCTGTTAGTTTTTATTTTATTTCAAATCAGAAGGATCTTTTTAAAAGCTCAATAAAAAATAGACAAAATGAAAGAAAGAAATAAGCAATAACAACAAAATGATAATATTATCAAAACCTTTAAAACTACTAACAAGGACCACTGTATGCTTATATAAAAAAGGCTTTAACTGGAATGTGTTATTACCAAGGGTTCCCAGAATAACTATACACAAAGTAAATAACTTAAATACAATAAATGACCAAGAGTAAACACACTTTTACACATATTAAGAAACCAAGCAATCTCAATTAATAATTAACCCAACGTATGTTGAAGAAAACAAAAAGACCCCTTCTCCAGGAATGACATTAAATCACAGGAATATTTTGAAAACTTTATAAAAAGTGGGAAGAGTCAGTGCTTAGACCAGTTAAAAGATGGAGAGTCCCATTATTTTAATCTTTGGCAGGTCAGAGAGGATTTGTAAAGTTGTTTTCATTCACCCTAACAGGCCAAACCCTTTTTTAAACCTTTAAAACCTTTTTGCGAATTAAATTTTTCTTTTCTTCTTTTTTTTTTTTTTTTACAGTTTACTATTCACATCTTCTAAATGTGCAAGAGTGGCCCAGCTAATGTTTCGCTCTGATCTAATCATGACACATCGCATCATTATTATGTCTGTTTTCAGTTTATAATTTTGGATGTTGGTCTGTCAAGACTAAAATCCAAAAGCCTGCCTGGTAGGTCTGTCACTGAATTCATTTTAACAAACACTTTTCTGTCCACAAAAAGTGTTTGACAAAAAAACATGCTTGGCTTTTGGAAAATAACCTAAACATTTAGATTAAGAATAAAGCTTTAAAAAGTCAGAAAAATGCTGCAAATCAGATTTTTTTTTCTTTTTCATTTTAATTTATGTAATTTTCATAATTTTTAAACGTTTCATTCAGAATCTTACAGCAACATAAAAGTCCAAAACCTACAAAAGTGTTTTTTTTTTATGGACCTGTTGCGCCCTTCAGAAAACAAAACAATTAAATTACTTGCAGCACTTGGATTAAAAAAAAGCTGATTTTCACAGCTGCAGGTGCAGGGTGGGTTTCATCAAGAAAAAAACCCTTCTCCCCTCACCCTCCCCTGGCGCCTCCTCCCCTGGAGGAGAGTTCAGTGTCCTGCGGTCATCCTCTCCATCACTGGACACCTCGGGCCAAACTGCCAGCCCTCTAACCCCAACACACTTCTCTCTACTTTCTATGTAACCTCAGTCCTAAAGAAAAAACAACTTTTCTTACATCAGCCAATTCTGATGAAGTACCTTTTTGTAAAAATCCTTCTGTTCTTACTGTGAAGCTAAAAGAATCCTTTTAGAGAAAAAATCTACTGAAGTTTATCTGTTTTCCTGATTTATATGTAGATCAGGTCTTGTCCAAAGATGCTCCAACAGTATCATCACTGTAGAGATAACTTTTCCTCATTCACACAAACATCTCACACTAAAAACAAATTTACTCTCTTGTGTATTGTTGTTCTTCAGAATGACACTTTTAAGAGTGTGTTTAGTATTCAGGTTTGGTCATTCATTCTCCCCGTCTAAGCCAGGAAATCTTTGTTTGGCCGCTCCTCTTCAAACCTTGGAGTGTCAGGAGGGGCGGGGGGATCGATTTGATTCTAATCGGACCATGAAAAGAACATGATCTAACTACTTTCAGACCGGAGTATATTTAGGCCTGCTCCTCTTTACACTCTCACTCTCTCTATCCCCCCACTCCCATCCCACCCTTCTACTTTAGTACTGGCACAATGAAGCTGGCCAATTTAAAAAGCTTTGAATGTCTCGTCAATGACTTTGTGAATACGGGGGAGAGAGCTTTGGAGAGGAGAAGTGGGAGAGAGGGAGTGAGGGAAAAAAAGGAGAAATTGAGGAAAAAAAGGCCAAAGAGCAGACATAAAAATTCCAAGAGTTGTTTAAGCGTGGGTGGGTTCATTTGCATGACAGCGCCATGTGAATAAGACTGACCTCTTGGACCGCCCCAGTGCTAGGCCGAGCTGCAGCCTGACGTGCAGGCTTTGACCCAGCTCATTGACTCTGAATGGATACTCTGTCAAAAGGAGAGACCTTGCAGCTCTCAGCCGGACGGGCATCTGCAGACCTCCTGTTTGACACCAAGCTACCTCCATTTCAATCACAACTACTTACACAGAGAGCTACACGCACACACACACACATGCATATGCACACACAGACAGGCATGAACCAGCTGATATCCAAAACTCTCTTATCACTGACACCCCGGGCCTGGAAGAAGGGTAACAAACAAAGACATGAGAGCAGAGATGTAAAAATAAAACATTTTAAACACTCCCAAAGAACTTAAGTGAGTTCTTTAATGCACACGTGCACGCGGACACACAGAACCGACAGGTGCAGCAAAGCCCTCGCACGTGCAGGCCCATCAACACGCTTCACTTGATAGCTCTATGATTTACTGCAGCAGGCAGGTGAGAGGATATAGAGTGGACTGAGGGGGGTGGCTGTGTGTTGTAGTCTGCATACAAATCTTGTTTTTGCTGCCCCAAACTCCCCCTCGACCCCATACAAAGTTCTGACTATGCAAACACAAAAAGCTCAGACAGCTCGCAAACACTCTCTATTTATCTGGCCTGCACGGAGCTGGGACGATGCAGACAGGAGCTCTTGGCCCTGACCTCAGCTGTCTACATGCACTAAAAGGAAGCCCACTACACTTGGATATGCAAACGAAATAAAGCAAATGCTTACTAAAATTTATATAACTGATTTGCTTCCTAAGAAGTAGAAAAATGAGAGTTGATGCACAGGTTTCTGCATCTTTCAAGTAACAGTGATCCAGGTTTTTACTGTTTGATGAAATAATGCTTTCTTCAAAGTTTTCATCAATCAGCAAGAAAACTTGGCTTTCAAGGAGAGAACCCTTAAATAGAATCCAACTTGTATGCTTTAGATCAGACTGAAGTGCAGATTATAGTTACATTAGTATCTACTAACTATAAATACAATGTTTTAATAACCAAAGTTTTTTTTTTTTATAGGATAGGAAAGCATCCCTGGATTTGCAGTCTGTCACCATTATTATTATTTTTTTTATATCAAAACGCACTATAATGTAAAAAATCTTTGGAAGCCACCATCTGTCATCAGATGTTCATGGTAAACCTGTTGTATCGAGCTGAGATGATCAGTTGTTTTGACTGAAGACAGATTTAACTCTGGTCAGTAAAATTGTTTAGCTACCATGTAATTAACTTATAGCCTTACACCAGTATCTTACTCAATTTCCTAATAATTTCCCAATAACTGACCTGCTGAGAAAACATGTATCAATGGAGGCTCCCTTTGCTTTATTAGATAAAATAATGCAGTGATTGATTATGTCGGTGCATAAACTTCAGTACTTTTTATGATATTATTAAATTTTAGTGTAAGTTGTGTTGTTTTAATTGCATACATTTTATTTTATTTTATTTCTTGAGGATGTGGGATCTGTGGAGAATGTAGTAAATGTAAGAAAACTAATACTACGACTTCCTTAAATGGGATCAAACTTTCAGTTATCTTCAGTGGGTCACCTCTGTTGGCACTCCACGGACTCAAACCCATCCTTTAGACCAGTGGTCCTCAGCCTGGCGTCCTGGATCACCCAAGGGGGTCCACCAAAAAGCACAAGGGATCCCAAAAGCTTTGAATATTCAGAGCCATTGTGATTAATGCCCAGACATTGTCCCTTTTTTTAAGAATAAAAGTTAGGCTAGATGTTGTTGATTTAACTTTGGCTTTATGGAAGGACATGACTCAGCCAGAATCCATTATTTATGGTGAGAATCTCGCTAACGAAAGCACAAAACCAAGCATGGTTTCAGCACGGGGTGGGGCAGGGGGTCCATGGCTTTTTAAAATTTTCATGACACTACAAACTTAAATATTATTTATCAACTTTTTATTGTTTATGAGTCGATTAACAGCCATAATTAAACCTAAACGTAAACCTTCTTATTGCTTCCTCTGCACCTCACTGTCATCCTTTTAATGTTTTATGTAAAGCATTTTTAAAAAGTCTTGTACATAAACTTGCCTAAATCTTTTTAAAGAGGTTCTGGAGGCTGGATGCTGCTGCCCACCAAATTCCAGCCACCTCGTGATTTTTCAGAACTACCTATGGCATAATTAACTGCTCGCTCACAACAAGCTCTACTGTGCTTAAAACACTCTTCTAGTTTATCAAGTGTGTGAGGCCGTCAGTCTGAAAAGTGCAGGGTTGATGAAAATAATTTAAAAAAAGAATAAGAAAATGAGCAATTTGCTAATTTTACTCTGTGATCTGAACATTCAATCTAATTTACTTTTAGATCACTTACACCATCACTTGCATATGTATTATTACTATATTAAAATCACAATGTACCAACAATGTAAAGCAAACAGTTTTATGGCTGCTATAAAATGTTTGCTCCTCTGCAAACATATTAAGCAAATAAAGAAAAACCAGCCCAGTCTCTTCAGATTTACATAAGAACGGGTTATTTCCTCCTCATATAAAGACAGTTAATCACTGGCTGTACCTGTACAAAGTGGAAAAAAAAACATATATGCATCTGATAATCTACATAAAAAGAATCCTAAAGTCTCATACGAAGACAAGACGGAATAACATAGTGAATATAAAAGAACCCTGAAATGCCAGTAGCTGAAGCAATGATGAAGACTGAAACAGAGGGTCAGATCGATGTGCTCTTCATTGTCCAAATGAGAAAAACTCATTGGATGCAGCCCGACAGATCCTCTTTCTATAAACTTCTTCATGTCTTTCAATGTACACTTAACAGATGAAAAAGCGTGGACAATATCTCAATAAAAAAAACAAGTTTGCGAATTTGTGTGAAAATTGTTTATCTGTCATAAAATGCAGGGAAAAGATGGGAGTGACAGGCTGCCTGAGAGGCTAACGGGCAACGATGTAAATCAACATAATGACAGACTCTAGTCAACATGATGCGTCTCTAAATCAATATCTAATCTGCAGAACACACACAAAAACAAGTGTGTGAACATTTCACACATCCTCAAAGGCTGAATTCAGAGTGAATTAAGGAGAGCACACAGCAAACACAGAGGAGTTTAGATTAATCCAGAAAGCTGCAGGTTGTTCCTCTTTATGCTAACTGGATTAGAGATGACACTGGGTAAATGCTGTAACTGGAAAGTTTCAAGCATCAAATCTCTCATGCATGAAAGTGACTGACAGGTGTGACAAGGTGCGGATAAGACGCAGATGAAACACTTTGGGTTTGTTTGCTTCTTCACAGTCTGATAAACAGAGGGCATAGAGATTGCAGCCCACATCTATTCATGGTCCTGGCTGGCGACAAAAGACGAAGCCCGGACACACATTCCAGTCTGCTTCCGCTCCAGCACACAAGCTCAATCCCAGGGATTTCCCCTTTCAGGGGGGAGAAAAAGAAGCTACAATATCACCTTCTTTAAACTGAGGGGAGAGACCGGTGCGGGTAACCGGGTGGAGGGACTCCTGTCATTCACTCTTTGGGGCATTTCCTAATTCAGGTTTCACTGGAAGTCAGACGTCCTCTTATGTGAGCAGAGGAGGGGTGAGAACATTTCAGGTTTGGTTGAAGCTCAGTTGAGGAGGAGGGCTGCTTGGTTATTTTTGTTTTTACTTGTGAACTTTAGCATGTATTCAGTTTTCTGTGGAGATGAGTGTTTCCTGACCTGTTTTAAAGGCGTCACTCTGAGTCCAAATAATTTTATTAAAAGGCTAATCATTAACAAAGATAAAACAGCATCTTGATCTTCTTGGAAACCAGTGAGGAGCCCAGTAATGAGTCCTTACAGCTGATCATTCCCAACTCCTGTAGTGTGGAGATGTACTTCAAAGTGACCAACAATTGGATGGCTTCTTATTACAATAAGCACTGAAATTCAGGACTATTTGACAACTCAAGCAAGAGAAGATTGAAATAAGGGCTGTTCTGTTCTTTCTCTCTAATGGCATTTGCTCAGTCTTTTGGAAACAAGAGAGGAGGCATAGGGACAAATCAGCGCTCGAACAATAAGCTTTAATAAAGACATTTTTCTGGGAACTTAAGCGTGATTGGCGTCACTATCAGTCGGTGCTTATCTCATTTTCGCAACTCCTTGATTGTGTGTGCCGTGAAGCGCAGACTCGTACACATGCTGCGTTGTGTGTGGACATCCAGACTCTTGTTGGCGCAGGGGCACACTTCAGTCTGGAGTGTCTGGTCTGAGCGGCTCTGTGAGACTGAGAAGCGTCTCTCTAATTAGAGGGAGCCTGGTGCAGGACATCTCTATAGGCCATCAACAGGGCCCTCGCTTGTTTTGTTCGTCAGCCTCTTCTTACACTGAAGCTGTCACTTTACTTTTCTATAGGGCTGAGGGCCAGGCTCCTTAATGATGATGTCTGTGCCCAATCAGTGGAACAGTTTGTAGATATTTCCATGGTTGAAGCTGCAACACTATGAACCTGTGATACAATAATAAGCCAGTCTGTTTCCTTTTTGCTCTAAAACTGAAATTCAGTTTATTGCTCTTGAGCAATGAATTGAAGAAGCTGAAAAACTCCCAGTGAGACACATTAAAAGATGCTGCTTTCCTTTGTTTTTCTGGCTAAGCTGTCATGGTATTTTAACTTGCAATTATTTCCAACTCATTTTTGCATAGAAACCTAATTATTCATTGAGATATAAATTAGATTCCACATTCATGGACACCAGGAGCCCCCTGACTCCTGCAGGACACCATTCACTGGCAAGCCTCTTTCACTCCCCTGCTCCTTTTTTCTCTGCAAACCATGAGATGGAGAGAAGCCACTGCAGCTGCTGTTCTCATCAACCAGATAATTGCTAATGAAAAGTCATTGCGTGACATTATGTTGTCCACGGGATCATTGTTCATTTCCCCCCATAGCCACTGAGATCTATATGGACGACCAGAGTGTTTCCTTTGAGTTTTGGTATTCAGTATCTGTTGCCTGGAAACTAATAAAGGAGCAAATCAACCACTGTAGTGGCCAAGATGGGCCGCAGACTGGCCCTACACAACAATGCAAAGTTTGTAAAAAGGCGTTGAAACAAGTTAATGACGCTTGTTCAACAAAACATTAATGGACTTCTTCACGGTATAATATAGCATGTGATGCCAAGTGAATGGGGGAACTTCAACAGTGCACTTCAACAAGTTTGTGTGTGTTTAGGGGGAGCTGGATTGAGCACTCACACAACTTCAATCCCTCTTTTTTTGTATGCATTTGCATGGACTCTCATATTCAAACTAAAATATGCTCACAGAGAACAAATATCCTCTGAAGGATATGATCTACTTTGTTTAAATATTCCCCCATTCAAATATAATTTCCAAGGTTTTTAAAAGTGATTAATTGCCCATCAGGAAGATTTGAAAAGGAGCTGAAAGGTGGAGGGAAACTGCAACACTATAAAGTAAAGGGAGCACACAACTGAAAAGAAAGGACAGGCATTTGAGAGGCGGGACCCATGAAGTTTATACATTTCTGACTTTTTTTTTTCTTTTTCATTATTGCGCATTTAAACAGTGCTTAATAGTGCACCAGTCCCATTTGCTGCACCGGCTTCTTAACCAAAGCGGACAAAAAGACTGCAGCCCTGTCACACCGAGCAGAATAAAGGGAATCAAAGGATTTTTCCCTTAAATGGACTAATTTTCTCCTTGAATTATGAAAGTAATGGCTAGGTAACAGCCTGTGCTCAGTACCCGACGGCTTAATGCTTCCTAAATCCTTCCACGTGGCTCCACTAGTCCTGGCAATTAGGCCTCATTATAGCCTCATAAAGGATCTCATTTGTGGGATTACTTAATAGACAATGAAATTTTATCGTGCAGAATTATAGAAAAATAATATTAGACCTCGCATGGTGTGATGAGGGCGCGCGCCACGCATCATTCCGCTTGGTTAGCTACCTCTCCTCAACCCCCCTTCGCTCCCTAGCTTTTAGACTGCTCATATCTGTATCATAACAACTGTGCGTCTTCCCTGTCAAACGCTGAATTCACGTTATTATAGCAATTACTGTCTGCGTGACAGACATGCTTGTTTTATCTTTGGGATGGTTGGATTTTAAAGACTTTCTAATTCTTTCAAGGGGTGCATTTTAAAGTCACAGCTCAATAAGTGCCTCAATTGCCTGCTTGCTTTAATCATGTGTGTGTTTTGCTCCGTAATAAGGTTTGATCTTATAGAAAAATGACTCAAATGCAAACAATAGCTTGCCTTTTCAAACATGTAATCCTCGCTGGCTTATTCCACCTGAATTTGTGCACTTTTTTTGTTTGTTTGCTTTTCTGAAGTCATGTCAGGAGAGAAGCATTTCGTTTTGAACCTGGCCCGTCTGCGCCATAAACCTATTGACGGCTCCCTTCTGAAGGTCTGAGGCGTTTTTTGGCAGATGAAAGCAGAAGCTAAAACCTGCCGGTGACCCGCCCGGGGATCAACCTCGCTAATTATTGTCACAAGATGAGGGATTAACGCATTTCTGAAATAGCTGCCTGTTTACCCCCGCACAGACCCACCATTATAAACACTTTCTAATTGAATCCTAATCGCCGTCAAATAACCGCAGCCCAGACTCGCCATCAGTTCATAATTCTTTAATTGCTGGAAGTGAAACCTGGACCAACCGGATTCAGAGTATGATTAGTGCTGCTAAGCAATTAGTGCTTATGTGCGAACATTTCCATGAATCGCATTTGGGGAAAAATGCATGCACTTCTGGGGAAAAAAAGAAAGAAAAAAGTAGGTCTGGATAGAGTCCATTTTATGGCTTATACGGCTTATTACGCAGTAATGTCAGGTAATAAATAATTTCAGCTGATCTCAGGTTGCAATGGTGACATGTTCTTTTCATTCTTTTCTTGGCATTTAAGGTAGATTTAATATTTCAATATTGTAGTTTGGGCAGTAACTCCAAATTATATTTCACAAAGCTGACAATGTTGACTGATAACGAATAATTTATAGAAAATCTAAAATTTCCCTTCGTTTTAATTGTTTTGAGCTATATTGTCCATACTCTACTGAACAATGTGAGTGCGCTGAAATGTGCCAATGCAGGATTTAAAAGCCTGCCCCGAAATATGCAATCTTTTACAATAAAGATTCTAAGGATGTATTTTAAAGTTCATTTTCAAGACTTTTCTAAACTAAATTTGTTGTTTATTTATAAATAAAAAAAGGGTAAATCTGTTTTGATTGGAGAGACAGAGGAATATCACGTGGTTTAGGTCACTGACAGTATAAACTCTTGGAGCCGGGTGCGCACGTGGGTGACGCTGCAGGGACAACCCTCTTCGGGGTCTCTTTTGTTGAACCATCAAACATAAGCACCTTTGGAAATCCCGAGGGGTTCAGATGAGAAACAGCCATCATCTTGCGCACAGAGCGATCACTTATCGGCGGCTCAGTCATGTCGAGGTCTTTCTACGTTGATTCTTTAATAATCAAGGATACGGTGCGACCTGGACCGACTGAACATCCAGGACAAGACTTCCTTATTCCCATCAGTATGCACTCCCCGAGTGTAATGACGGTCAGCGCGCCGGTGTGTCCCTCCAGGAAAAATGGGACTTTCTGTGTGTGTCCACTGTGCGTCACGTCCCACATCCACTCTTCCCGCAGCGGCATTCCCATGCTGAAAAGTCAGTTTCCAGGAGCGGAGGCGCAGTACTGTCAGAGGTTAGCGCAACAGCAGTCTCCTACGCTCGCGCATCCAGGACATACACCTGTCTGCACGCCTACCTTCAGCGTCACAGATCCCAGGAGATACCACTGCCTTTCTCTTGGTAAGCACCTGTCTGCTGTAGCCTCATCTCATACCTAGAACGACAGTCCAGCACTTGTTTGAATTCGCCTTATCTAATTCCTGTTGTACTGAGATTTATGCTATGACTACTGTTTTACGCACGAAGATTTGCGCGCAATGAAATGTATATGGTACTGACAGATACTAGACAAGTAAGCATCTGATATCGACATGTTTATTTCCACCAACAGGCACTTCTGAGAGCAGCCACTTACAGAATGGCAAGAGGATGCGCACAGCTTTCACAAGCACGCAACTCCTGGAACTCGAAAGGGAGTTTTCCACTAACATGTATCTTTCTAGACTCAGAAGAATTGAAATCGCCACGTATTTGAACCTGTCAGAGAAGCAGGTGAAAATTTGGTTTCAAAACCGCAGAGTGAAGCACAAGAAGGAGGGCAAGGCCACTCAAAGGAGCGGAGCGCACAGCGGTTGCAAGTGCACACCCGCTCACACGGACTATTCCAGATCAGAGGATGAGGAGTCTTTATCTCCGGCCTCTGCTTCAGAGGAGAAAGAGGTGTCACCCATGTGAGGAAGAACTCGACTCCCCCGGAGTCCCACTGCTGGCACTTATTCTGCCCTGCATGCTGCAGTTTTGGGTCATGGCAAACTCTGAGCCAAAAAAGAAGAATCTCCTGCATGAAATCCAAAAAGAGGTGATGACAGTGTTCAGTGATATCCACTTCTAGCTGTTCATTTTTAAGATAATAAATGTGATTACATGTTCGTAAAGTATTAACCTCGACCTTCTCTGTGTTAAAGACTCATGCTTGTGGTTCATCTTGGGATTCTCACCTTTATATCCAGTTTTTATCCATTAATGTTGGCTGTAGTTGCCAGATATTTCAACAATGTCGGTGAAGCTGCGTGGTTTCGGAAAAGAAAAGAAAGCCCTTAGAAATAGTACAGGTCTAATTTGTAGACCCGGAACCTGTACGCAGCAATTTGTAAACAATATGTATATCTGTATTTATTGTAATAAACAATTTCTTGGTGTTGACATTTTGTGACTCAATAGATTTATTATTATTATTATTATTATTATTATTATTATTATTATTATTATTATTATTATTATTATTATTATTATTATTATTACTGATAATTGTTTTAGTTAATTGCAGGAAGCACTGGTCTTTTAGTTGCAGGGATATTGTGGGAATTGTGTTATATTTCAAGAGGATGCAGTCCAGCAAAACAGCATTACAAAACTTAATAAATTTAAAGAAGTTAGATTTTCTTGGGTCGCATTAAAATAACCTGTCAAATCAGGGCATTTAAACAAATCAAACTGAGACAATTCTGATCATTCAATGCGCATTTATAACATTCATTTTCAGAGTTTTCTCTCATGGCAGCCCTTCTTATCTCATTACCAAGTTGGTGAACCTCAAAGTTCATATCGTGTGCAATTTTATTTTGAAAAACCACGCAAAACTCAGTTTAAACCTACGAGGCTGCCAATTTAATGCAAAATGGACGAGCTTAACGAAAATAGCTGTAATTTCTTTCCCCTTATATCCCGCCACAAAAGGGTACCCGATAACGCCCCCGGGGAGCAGCCAATCGTCCATTAATGTTCGCTTCTGAAAAGATTTTAGTCGTCCAAAGCGAGTTTAATTGCGCTTTCGGTCCCACGTTAGTTGATTATGCTGCTCTTGCCTGAAACCACAGAACGAGGATATATAGAAGTGGGCAAAGGCTTTGACAGGTTAGATTGTCCTGCCTTGGGACTTGCATTTAGCCCGGGACCCCCGACGGCTGTGTGCTCAGTGAGCTTTGAGGGACAGCTACAGGGTTCCTCCGAGCCACAGAGAACGATTTAGTCACTGTTTCATTAGGGCCTATTTGAACCTTTCAACTTATGGTGAATTAAAGGGGGCATGCTCAAATGGAAAGGGATTACGTGGGAGGGGCCATTGGAAATTAGCTGATGCCTAATTTAACTCGTTTCTGTTGGAGTTTGAGATACATTCCTAATTGAGAGGGGAAGCAGGTGAAGTTTTGGTCCCACGCAAGCCCATTCAGAGCAGGAATAAATGGTCCCCTTTCACATCCCGCTGCTGATCATATATTATCGAGGGAAAGCCATCTAATGAATATATATTGAAGGTCCTATTAATCGAATTAGAGTTCCCTTGCAGGTGTGAAGGACCAATGCAGCATTTAGAGTCATTGACAATAGAATAAACCGCAGTTTTAAGAGAGACTCTCCCCTTTTCACCACACATGACGTGTCCCTGAACTCCAAGGCCACTATATTGAACTGAAGCTCATTTTGAGAACAGGTCCATTTGTCCGGGTCCAAACTGCTGCCTCTTCACTGACTAAACTTGCAATTGCATCGTTATCAAGAAAAGTATTTAAAGTCGTGGAAAACGGATTCTTTGGAGTTTAAATTAGGCACGAAACTGGACTTTACCTGTAATTGCACACATAAAGAGAACTCCAAAGACGTTAGGCCACCATTGAAAACGTAGCAATTACGCATGACAAAAGACAATTAATAAGAGAGCTTTTCAGCCGGTTGCAGCTGCTGTCTCATGCGGAGAGATAGAGGCTAGAAGAAGCTGAAGTACCCGAGAGGAAGAAGGGGGGGAGCGTTGTGTCTCTTTTTTTCCAGAAACATCCACTTTATAAATGAATCACTATGCTTCGCACTTCACATTAAAATCCCATATCTCAAAAGTGTGCAGAAAGATAGGAATTTCATTCTTCTTCTTCTTCTTCTTCTTCTAATTATAATAATAATAATAATAATT
>JBBBVU010000015.1:24679179-24694746 GCA_037177055.1 Atherinosoma microstoma | reverse complement strand
ACAAAGACACACACAAAGACACACACAGTTACACCCACATTGAAGTGAACATTCAGATTTGGCTGCTGCGGACGTTTACCACTCAAACAGCCACAAAAAGATTGACAGCGCTTCCTCAGCACTGGGTGGGTGTGGTATTTTAATAGGCTTTTTATGGGAAAGTAGAGGCTTGCCCTCTTGACTGTGCTTTCAGCCTTTTACGAGCCTCTGATAAGATTAGCCTGTAGACTGACGCCAATGCACAACTTTATCTGCTGTGTTGTTCCCAGGTCCTATTTACATCATCACTGAGTACTGCTTCTACGGCGACCTGGTCAACTATCTGCACAAGAACAGGGAGACCTTCCTCACCTTGAGCCCAGAGAAAAACAAGAAAGAGCTGGATATCTTTGGAATCAACCCTGCAGACGAGAGCAGCAGGAGGTACAAAATACAGCATATTTCTGAGCAGAAGAGTCCAAAAAGAAGAAGAGTAGAAAAAAAACAGACTATTTTCTTACATAGTTTTTACAATCCCAAACAGCCATTTACAACAATTGTCTCACACACACTTATTATCTCCCTCCTCTCCTAATCTGTAACTCAATCGCCATTTTCTCCGTGTAGTCTGGCATCTTACCCTAATCAGATTGAAGTCTGAAGTGGTCTCGGCTTTCAGCCTAATTTCATTACTCCAGAGGTACCTGTTAATTGTGTCTGTGCAAACATTCACAGCGAAGCAGCAGCCTGTGCTCGCCCTCTGTGTGGCTCAGCTGTGCTGATGGATGACTCACAGTGACCACACCTCAAAATGACCATAACACGATTTAATCCTGGCTACCATGTTAGCTCTAACCGCATTTTCCTCTAACCTCCAGCCAGAGGCACTGAGAGGACAAATATTGACGTTTGCTCTGTATGTGACTGAATCAGATATGCTGAGTGTATTCTCCTCACAGGTTAGAACACTCCCACAACCTGTCATCACTAACAACATTCCTCTCTTGTCTTTGCTCACAGTTATGTGATCCTCTCCTTTGAGAGTAAAGGAGACTACATGGATATGAAGCAGGCTGACAACACTCAGTATGTGCCCATGCTGGAGATGAGCAATGCCTCTAAGTACTCTGACATCCAGAGGTCTAACTACGACCACCCGCCCTTGCAGAAAGATTCAAGTGGTACGCTATGCACCTCTCTCCTTCTCTCTGTTCTCCTTCTTAGACTATCCCCAAAGTTATTGGTGAGCACTTGCTTGGCCTTGGTGTTGTGTTTGAGTCATTGTTGGTTGAGGGGTACACCCTTGTCAGAATTTAGGACTGGTTCAGCCCTGTAATTACATGGAGGAGATAATTGTAGCACACACATAATAATGCCCAGTTTCACTCTGCCATTAGTAAAATCCAGGTTTATGTAGGGTGTGCTATATTTACATGAACCGCTTCATTGTGTGTGTGTGCTTTCCAAACCAGAATGCGAAATGGACAACTTGCTGTCAGATGACATGGATGAGGGCCTCACTACCACCGACCTGCTTAGCTTTACTTACCAGGTGGCCAAAGGAATGGAGTTTCTAGCATCCAAAAATGTAAGTTTGATGGATTTTTTTAAATTTTTATTTCATCTACATATGTACAACCTCACATTCTCCTGCTTCCCAAAGACACTAATGACATGTTGCAGATTTTATAATGTGTCCTATATAGTGACTGCTGTGCCTGCCAAGGTGGGGAACTGTGGAAATCAGCGGTTGTATGATAAGCAGTCCTGTGAAGGTTGCTGGACCCACTGGACCCAGAGGCTGAATATAGTTGCAGCACAGTCAGAGCTAGAATTACCAGACAGGGACACACTGCAGCCAGAAGCGATTCATTCAGCTTCATAGTTATTATCCTTAAATATCCAGTGGTCACAGCAATTCCTCCAACTGGCTTGTTTACATAAAGATTATGCTTCATAAAGCAAAATGGAACGGCATTAAAAATGAACTTGGCTGAAATGAAATAGGGGAATGGTTGGTAGTTGGGAGTGGACTGTGTCGGTCTGAGAACTGATGAAAACAGGTCTTTCTTACGACCAGCTACTAATCAACATGGCTATTCTTTCTTTTTCCAGTGTGTGCACCGGGACCTTGCGGCCAGGAATGTCCTCCTCTCTCAGGGCAAGATAGTGAAGATCTGTGACTTTGGACTGGCCAGAGACATCATGCACGACAACAACTATGTCTCCAAAGGGAGCGTAAGTGTCTTCTCCCACATCAGCCTATCCCAAAATCCTACTGTGGTTTTAATATGCTTTTTTCACAAGGGCTCCTTAAGTATGGTCAAACATCTCCTCTCTTTCACCACAGACTTTCCTGCCAGTGAAGTGGATGGCGCCAGAAAGTATTTTTGACAACCTGTACACCACGCTCAGTGATGTGTGGTCATATGGCATCCTTCTCTGGGAGATATTTTCCTTAGGTAAGCCTCTGCAAATCTCAGTTCTAAAGCCCACATTAAGTTTATGTAGAGGTTTCTAGTTTCACATCAAGCAATATTCAGGTCTATTCATTTCAATGTAAAGAAAAATAACATATTTCTCTATACATGACTGCAGCACTCATTTTAGGTCCTCCTCTTTAAGGCCCTTCTCTGGTCTTCAGGCTTTGCAACTTCATAGATGTTCTTTTTTATAAACAAAAATGTGATATAATACACAATAAAAAGGGGAAAAAAACATAAAAAAGCATTACAGGCACTAACAAAAATAGGAAAAAAAGAGGCTCCAGTTGGAACACTAATGGAAAACATGTCTTTCCCTGAAGGTGGCACTCCATACCCAGGAATGGTGGTGGACTCCAGCTTCTACAACAAGATCAAGAGTGGATATAGGATGTCAAAACCAGAGCATGCACCTGAAGATGTGTACGTGATCACACACAATGTTTATACTGTTACGATGCATCAGCTCACATCTTTCACATCATGTCAAGGGAAGAATGCGTTGGGCTGTTTGTTTCGGAGTTGTGAAATACAGTAGCTGACATCAATCATAGCAAAATTACAAAGTGTGGGACAGGTTGGGCTGTTTCTATGGTAACATCGTGTGTCTGTGCATTTCATTTTAGGTATGAGATGATGATGAAGTGCTGGAACAGTGAGCCGGAGAAAAGGCCTTCTTTCATGGGTCTGAGTGACACCGTAGCATCGTTGCTGCCCTGCAGCTACAAGAGGGTGAGTCTCTCCCTGTGACCTCTACAATCTCCAGACTTAACACCTGCTTTTTAAATTTACCACCATCCATTCCTGACTTGCACAATTCTGTTCCTCGATTTTTTTTCTTTTTTTCTGGCTCTTTAAGGGCGTCGTAGATGTCATTTTGCCAAGCAAAGTACAGGTTGAAAAGCCTTTAAATGCACTTTAAAAGTTTCAGACTGTTCATTTAAAACCCCCTCCACATCCTCTGCGAGTGCATTAGGAGCGCTTTTGAGGGCTTGCTCCGTTTATGTGTAAAAGTGATTAGAGCCTAAATGCTGCAGCTGGATGTCAGAGTGGCTGGACTCAGTCTTGATAATGACACAGCCCCAGTTCTCGCCCCCACCACCCAACCTTAATTACCCAATTAAACTCCACACCACACATGGCACGTCAGAATGGGTTTAACTCTGCCTTCCTCGTGACGTTAAATGGTTGGCAGCAGAGGCGGAACTGGCTCTTGTTTTAGCACATTGGGTTTGGGTGGGATGTGTGATCTTTAGTGTGGGTCACAGCACCCAGCTGGCGGCAAAGTTAATGATCCCACACACTCAAACAACAGTCTTCCGCACCTGAAGCTTTATTCTTTCTCTGATTGTACTCATACAAATTGTTTTACATCAATATTGCTTCTGTGCAGCGAGATAAATCTAAATTTCAATGATCTAATTCTGATGTGTCCATCTGTCCGGTTCAGCATTATGAAAGGGTAAATCACGAGTTCCTGAAGAGCGATCATCCTGCTGTCACTCGGGTGTGCGTGGAAAATGATGCCGACTACATCGACATTCCATACAAGAACCAGGGTAAGCTAAAGGACAGGGAGAGTGGCTTTGATGAGCAGCGGCTGAGCTCAGACAGCGGCTATATTATCCCTCTCCCCGACTTGGACCCTATATCTGACGAAGAATACGGAAAGAGGAACAGACACAGGTAAATGGATTCACTTGTACTTCATTATTCATCATCACACCAAAGATGACATTAACTCGTGTTGTTGGCTGCCTCTCTAGCTCTCAAACATCTGAGGAGAGCGCCATTGAGACGGGGTCGAGCAACTCCACCTACGCCAAGCAGGAAGGTGAGACCCTGGAGGACATCACCCTGCTGGACGAAATGTGTCTGGACTGTAGTGACCTGGTGGAAGACAGCTTTCTGTGACAGCTGCTTAGCCTGGGAGTGGGAGCAGCAGAGGGGGAAGGGGTTGCAAGAACCTGGGAAACTAGCGAAACACCTGTAAATCAACCAAAGACTCTATCCCCGCCCCTCCTCCTCTCCGGCCACCCTTTACAAGGACAGAACAAAACCACTTCACGGTATAAGTGAATCCGTGGTGACGTGAGGTACGGCCGTCACTTCTCCCTGGACAGTGCCCTCTTTCGGGCTGGAGGAGTGGATGAGCATCGTTGAGAACGTGACTCGGAGAAAGGACTCTAAGAACTGCTGAGCCTTTCTGTCAGAGCTATCCAGATAATAATGATAAAAAAAAAAAAAGATTATTTTTCATCTACAGAGCTTTATTTTTATTGGGCATTCTTTTGACAGCAGTATAAGCGGAATAAAAAAGGGACAAATCAAACATGCCGGTCACCAACACAAGTTATCATTCATTTCTAACCACTACAGATGCACTATTTAAATAAACTAGATGATTCCAACTGTAGAAACAGTATTAAAAGGAACTAGAAAGTGGTACAAGAGAAGGATCTGATGCTGGCACAATCAGTAGCAATAGTTACATTTTAAGCACAAAATTTGGACTGTGCATTTTTCTTTCTTTTGTATATGACCATATAATGTCCTTAATCATTAAGTACATGTGGTATTTCAAATTTATTTTTTTACTTCATCGTTATATGAACATTTAATATTTGTGAACGTGGAGTAGATCCTGCCCAGAGCTTCTGAGTTGCATGAATCTTTGCATCGTCTCTTTATCTGCCCAAATATGAACACAGCATGACTTTACATTTTATCCCTATTATGGGCTTTGTTGTACGAAGTGTGATTGTAATGTAAATAGCTCCAGAGTGGTTTAATAAGAGTATTATTGGGAAAATACTCAAGTATTTTGTTTGAGTGTGTATTATGCTTCTGCACCCTTGTCTGCTCATGTGAAGCCATTGCTTTTGACAAATCAATTTGATAAAATTTCCTCAGAATATGTGAATATTATAGTAATTGTGGATTAAAACATTGCTTTAGAGACACGTGTTGGTTATGTATGATGTTTGGTGTAACGCCGACAACTGTGGGAGGTTTATAATGAAAGGGATTAAAGAAAACATGGCAGGATGGCCAAAAAAGTTAATTATATCGTATCTTTTAGAAGGTTTTGTTCCTCCTCTCTTGTTCTATAGCTAGTTGTAGTCATGCTGAGACACTAATGTCGATGAATTATAGTTTCATGTTGGTCTGATGTTATATATCAGTTACATGGACACAGTGTGTAATCCTCTTTATCTTCCTGTTGCTTCACCGGCTATGCCTCTGCCTCCTACCATTGACTGTGATGTAAACTGCAATCAGTTGTTGCACTTTCCTTTCATTTCCCCATCTGTTTATCGATGCTCCCAATGTTACAGATAAATTAGCCAGATTAAGTTGTAAAAGAATAAAAAAAAGTCTTCCTTTGGTGTTTAAAGCAGTGTGAATGTGAATGTTTGTGCCACAGGTGATGGCGTGCTGATGAAGGTTCCCTGTCTGTAGATATGCATAATCACACCCAGTATGATGCTTTAATAGCATGTTTCCTTATTTTACATCATGTACATTGAGATGATTTATATTTCAATAAATGATTTATAAGGTGTAATATAATCAAGTTCCACTGTTTTATATTATATTATTATCATTTCATATATCAGACAGTTTAATATATTAGTACACATGACCAACATAAATAAGAGAAAAATCTTTTCTCTAAAAGGGAACTTTCCTATTTTCTATTATTAGATACAATCGAACACTGGCACAGGAAAACAACCAGTGGTGGAGGATTTTGAGTATTTAACAATTATAGTTTAAAGTAGCCATCTACGAGCTAGTTATGTCCAGTGATTCCCACTCAGTAGTGACAAGATTAATCTGAAAGATCTAAGAAAATGAATTAGAAAAAAAAAACTGCATTCATTTTTCAGGCAATTATTTGCCATAATTATGAAATATATCATTAATTTCTACTTAAACAGTTACATTTAAATAAAACTATCCATCATTTTAGGGATTGTAGTCACAGGCCGAAAGGTCAAGTGATGTATATACATCTAAAGAGGAACAATCTCAGATAAAGTAAAAAAATAAGGCAGCATAAAAGAGAAATGCCCCTTTGGATTTTAAGTATCAAAAATTATACTGGAATGAAGTATTTTATCAAATTTGCTTAATTTCTATGGATGACTGCAGACTTCTAACATTTTGCCTAAGTCACACTGATAAAGATAAATCCAATGACATCTTTGTATTCAATGATCACATTCAGCATATTAAGAAAAGTGTTCTCAGTCATGCAGGTTGAAGACTATCTCGGCTAACATTTGTACGTCAGCAGCCCATCACAGGGCAAATACAAGTACAGCCATGTGCACTAATTGCACATTCAGTCACCAATTCACCTAGCATACATGTTTACATGTCTTTGGAATGTAAGAAGAAACTGAAGCGCCTGGAAAAATAGCATAGGCAGTGGATCCACCCAGAAAGGCCACACCTGTGAATCAGGAGCTTTCTTGTTGTGAGGAGACCATCCTCACTTATAATTGCACCACCATCTTGTTATATTATTCCAAAGCCAGTCTGAAGCACCAGCACTGATGAGGAAAAAGCCATTGAAAGTTGTCACCGGTTGTCATTGTATTCAGGCTCCAGCAGAGGGAGCCAGTATCTAGCTAATACCCTTTGGAGCAAGAGATAAAAAAAAAAAATGGGAGGAAAACATGATGTTCAGTTGTAGTTTATGACATGAGCCTGCAGGCAGTAGTCTATAATCCAGACATGTCCTCTGAACTTTAGCCATATATCCTGAATGGGGTGTATCAGGGAAAATGTGAATGCTGCAACAACAACAACAAAAAAGACTAATTATTCCAGAGCTTTAATTTGGCATCATGCTGTTTGCTAACATGTTGTAAAACTGAAGGTTTGATCATTTTTGAAGTAATAATTTGCATTCTGCCATCAAGGCAACTTTTTATTTTTCAAGAATGATTGTCATCACTCCTCTTTGTTTAATAACTTTGCCGCATCTGCACAATTTAGTAGCATAAACATTTTCCCTAATTGTTTTGCTCATCCAATTTTGCTTGCCTGTTTTCGGGGAGTTGATCCTGTTTGTGAAAGCTGTTAATCCCAGAATGCAGATTTACGTTGAAGAAAACAGGCTAAAGATTCGTCCAAAACAACAGGTGCAACTTCAAGGGGAGTTTGCAAAGCAGCTTTATGTGGACAGACAAGCATTAATAATCAAGCTGTGCTTTTGGGCTGTTAGTAACCATAGCATGGTGCAGTATGAGAACAGTTGGTAAACAGGACCAACCATTAAGCAGCAAAGGTAAACAGTTGACAAGCATTTGCACCTGGGGCAAAACATGAAAAGAACCTTTACATCTGGTATTTACTTACTTAATGGAGATGGGCTTCAAAAGACAGATGTGTGCTGTAGGGGCTTGCAAGTAGAACAAATAATTTTCCATTAAAGCCAACGTTTCTTCTAAAAATGTCAGGATAATATTCTTTTTTTAATTTTTATATGCAAGGAAACAACTGTGCCCAGAATGACTACATAGGAGGCTTTGTTCCACAGAAAAATGAAGTCCCTTGTGGAGTGCACGGTGGTGGAAAGATCCCCCCATAATGATAACAAAAGTGCCATTCATTAAACTTTGCCTAATGGGAGATGCAAAGTGTTCTGGCAACATACAGTGATAAAACAACGGAACATTTTGCAGAATGTCTGCAGTTATAACATTTATTTGAGTCATGTATAAGACCAGAATTACTTCCTCATTTTCATTTATATATATATCCCGCCAATAAAAATTTAAGGAAAGTGTTGCAGTTCTTTCTCCTCCAAGCAAATTCACAGAGGCTGGAACAAAATAAAGATGATCACTTTATCATCAATTAACTAACAGTGTGTTAATATCTTCCTGACTCACTGACTTTGGGAAAACTTCTCTATGCTTACATGTTCACAGCCATGGCGCTAACCCATAATTGCTGTCTAATTAAGCAGTTCTTTCATCAGTCTGAATTTATTTCAACAAAACTCAGCAATTTGCTATTTGACAGCACTGACATATAAAGCTATTATAAAGTAGTGTAGCATTGCATGTTGGTTACTTTCCTCCATATGTCCATCTTTTATTTTTCACATATTCTTAGACAAGACCCATAACAGCATCGTGTGAAGCACTACCCTTTACAGATGGTAGGATAAAATCATGGACACATCATCCTGAGCCCTTTGGATGGGGGTTGGGTGGTGCTATAGTGAACAGTGCCTTCAAAACATTGTTGATGCAGGTTGAAGACACAGCCTACAACACCATGTTTTTCACTGCTGAGTAACAGTTAAAGTAAAAATACTTAGACACTTAATTCAAATTATTCACTTCTTGACTGGACAGAAATCTTAGTTGGGATGAGAAGATGATAATGGTTATGACCGCAATATTTTCTTTTTACAATGCTACTAACTCTCGTGGACCCTTTTTTCTTTTTTACATTTTCCTTGCAGTTGCTCTGACAACCACTAGAGGTCGCATATTCTTCTTGACTATTTCGCGGATTTAATGCAAAGGTACATGGATAATGTTTTAAGTCATCAGATAAATAGGGGAAAATGGATGCATTCAATAGTTTTTTATTCTTCATTTAGAGAAAAATGCCATTTTATCTGAAAATGAGGATAGGACACCAGAGGATGATAATGGTAAACAGAGCTGCTGTGGTGTCACTCACTGGTTTGTGAACAACTGTTTTAATACATTGGCTCAGCATTAGGTTGCCATCTTGGTCTTCCTGAAGTCAGATAATTATTATATACAACTAATTATTATAAACTCAGAAATTCAAATTATAGAGGTCTCCTCAAAACAATTAACATGAGTGTTTTTGTATCTGACCAAATATTATTCTGGAGTGCCTCTTTCAACAAGCCACTAAGTCCTCTAAAACAGGAAGGGAGGAAAAGGGGAGGGTGGATAGTGTGATTATCTGTAGCTTTTTCACCCATGCCATGCCCACAACCACAGGACATGATTTTGAACCTTACTTCACTTTCAGGTTTCGTTCCGTCAATAAGACGACAACAGTTTACCACACTTTTGGCACTTCCTGGTACCACAACATGGTGTGGTATCAATTGGTTATGGATAGGTAACAATCATAGTTAGGGCTTAATTACATTCTTTCTACTACTCCACAACCACCTGAGCAGATGCCATTTTTCTATTTCAAAGGCAGTTACGTTGAAGACCGTTAGAGGTTGGATATTCTTTAACCATTATGGCCCACAGGCAGACATGATCATTTTTGGGAGGTAGATAGTTTCAGCTGGAGAGTGATAACTAAAAGAAAAAATTGTTTTACCAATGAGGTAAAGAAATGATTTACTTATCACAAGGCGTGAATCCCACTAATAACACAAAGAAGACTTTCAGGAAAATGTTTTAACTTCTAATTTCATCAGATAAACTAAAGATGAAAAAAAAAAATCACTTGAAGCCAGAGGCATTCTGAGAAAGCCGATTATGGTGGCCATCATTTGGCTCTTCTGTATTAGCTTCACGTTTAATAGTGAATGGCTAATTGCAAATTTTTTCCACATTCTCCTGCTGTGTGTGAACCAAGTTTCCAGTTTATTTAACCCTTTAATGCTGTATGTATCATATTTGATACATGCAGTTTCTGAGACCTTTTGCATCACTATGGTAAAAACTTGCCTCAAAACCCTGTTGTACACAATCTGATACTTGTCTTCTGCCCCCTGGTCGATTCAATAATCATACAATAATGCCTTACAATAATTTTGAAATATCACACGGTAACAAACTGTAAATACACAATTTTTCACTTTTTACATTTTGTTAAAAGGCTAAATAAAGACTTTAGGGGAAAAAATTGACCATTCAAAAATTCGGGCTTCAAAGGATTACAATTCAAGGAATGCTAAATGTGCACAAATAACCCCTGACTTTATTCATCATCTACTTCAGCTGTCCAGATTAAATTGCAACGTTTCAAATTAAATTAGTTTTAATAACTAAAATACACAACATGACCAAAACCCAACAAAAGCCTGGTGTATAGGCCATGCAGAGAATCCACAGCTTGATTGGTTGACAGTTTCACTGTGACTTTTGCTGTACAAAGACACACACATAGGCTACATGTAAATATATTTATGTTAATGTTAAGCAAATACACCAAAGAACCTAGGCTAACCACTGCTCCATGATGTGAAAAGATAACCATAGTACTGAGGGGAGATCAAACAAAGATGTACATTATTGACTGTGTCAGTAGTTGTTTATTCATTAATTCATCCAGGATGCTGCTTCACACTATTTCCTAATTCCCCAGGCAAATTCACAGAGCTTTTCCAAACTAGTAACGCCCTGCAGCAGTCTCTGTGATGAGGTGTCAAAGGGCACTAACATACTTTTAACACACAAAACTGCTGGACAAGTTAATGTGTAGCAATATGTAACAGCTCATGTGACTGGGGATTCTGGGTGACCTTACCTTTCCAAAAGAACGATTCATTTGTTTGAACTGCTGATGGAGGCCAAAACAGTATGTATGTTGTCATAAACAAGAACCAGGGTATAGCAGGTGGTGAACTGAAATGCTTTGAGAACCAAACTGGCTCTAGATTTGATTTAAAATGACAAATAAAGATCTCTTTGAACAATACAGAAAGACGCAGCGAGACCTTACCAGATCATAAGTCGTGAAAGAGATTGAGGGAAATTTGATTGTATGATGTTTTACTTTGCAAGAGTGAAATGGAATCTGATTTTGATATATTTGGCTGCACGAGTGAGTGTGAGACAATTAGATTAGCAATCTCTTTGGTTTGTTTGATATGTAACATCAGTCTCCTTAGTGAAACTCGACGCCTTATTGCTGTCGGCATGGTCTCCATCCACCGCTCCTCAGGGAGAAAATAGGTCCAGGAGCAGTTCAAGGTTTGAACATATCTGCTGTAAAATATGTTTGCCTCTCGGCCACAACATGTCCTCGAGGCTGGTGTCTTATTTCAAGCTTTTTCTCAACGGGGCCTGCCCTGCATTTGCTTCCCAGGCTTTTTGTTTAACAGGGGGGCATCATGTACAGATTAAAACACCATCACTGTAAGGGAAACTGATATTGATTTGTCCCTCTAGTACGGGACAATAAACAGCAGTCATATAACAAAACAGTACATTTAGCATACCCTTCTGACAGACCTCCACCCATGTACAACACATTTATGCTATACAAACCAAAAAAACATTGATCTCAGTCCAAAATTTATAGCTGTAATCACATAGACCTTGTTGTTGGGAACTTGCTGCAAGCAAGGAAAACATGCTCACTCATGACTATGAGGAGCGTTTGCTCTCAGGAATCATATGAGTCCGCTCCAGGCTGGGATAGTACATGACTCCAAACAGCACTTTTAAGATTTCCTTTTATATTATTTTAAGTTACCAAGACAACTTTTGTTTAGTCACATTTTGCTTCTTAACTACTTAGCACAAGGCAATCAATTCAAATAAATGAGATGTTTTATTACGTAGTTATTAGATGTTTTGATCTCTCAGGTTCAATGAAGTTCAACATACACACGGCGAATCAGGGCCGAGCTTGTTTTGATGTTTCTTCCTGATGCTATTTCACTGCTTCAAGCTGAACAACCTGTGATTCAGAATCTCAAGATTAAATATTGTGGAAAAAAACTTCTAAGTTTTCATCTATTCATTTTTTTTTTTTTAAGATTTGGAAACTGGTGTGAATCATCAGTCATCAGTCAATAACAATATCTTAAATCAAAAATCATTATGTGAAATTGTTATGAAAAATGTATCACTTCAATCAGTGAAAAAAGGCTGCATGTGGACGTTGGAAGATTTGGGCAGAGGCCAGTTTACGTTCGAAACAGTTTACATATTAGACCTATATAGTAACAGCTTGCATTAAAACAGACCCATAAAGATATTTGCCTACAGTGTTATAGCAATAATTAACCATGGAAAGTCTAATTTCTTCCTTTGCCCACTTCAGCAGCTCAGTGGATGTATAATTAAAGGAAATGTACGTGTAGCCAGGCTCCCTGACATTACTATTGAACTGAGTGATGGTTTTGAATTTTTTCTGAATGATTGAACTCAAATGAGAGATTTTACTGATAAATGACTAATCTTTTTGTTGTATATGTCAAATACAGAACTTTCACCCAGGAGACTGGGGTTTGTGGATCATCTAACTCATACTTTATTAATCCAAATAAGGAAATTCAGTTAGCATCTTTTACACATACTGACCTAAGCCCCAACTTGATTGATCTTTGCTTTGATTCAAACAGACATTTTTTTTAATAGTATTAACACAATTTAACTTCATTTTCTGTTTTTCTTAGTTATGGGGGCAAATAGATACAGGCATCACACACTTTTTGGACCTTTATTGTGTTTTGCTCTGTGAACCAACATTGCTGACACGTCTTGACATGAAACTGCTCTATACCAACTCTGGGACCTCTCTGGCCCTCAGCCACATACAGTGAAAAAAACAGGCTGTTGCTGACTATTACCTTAAAATTGCAACAAAATAACATGCCCCCCTACCCCTAAAGTAAAAGACATGCAAGCATCTTGGACATTCTGCACAAAGTCATGATTGTTTTTGGTTTATTTCTTTTTTCTGTTTTACCCAACCCCTTCCCATTTCCATTTTATAGCTTTCTGTTTATAACACTGCACCTCTTGTTGCTTCCCAGTGGGTTGACCTGGATACAACAATGTTTACTTAAAGCAATTGCATGTGTGGCTTGTTTTTTAACTTGTGAGCGTTTTCACACAAAAGCATTTTTGTGTCTTGCAGTTTCTTTATTGCACATCTTTGCACTAGTATGTCTACTGACTGTCTGAGTGGACTGATCTGCACTTGCATGCTACCAAACCACTGTAGTAGTCATGTGCTTTCTGACTTGCAGCCTTGGCCTGGGGATGATGCCCTTCCATTCATGTGATCTGTGACAGTGGGCTGTACTGGTGCTCTGTGGGAGCCCCAGGCATCAGTGGGGTAGACATACTCTTTTCATTTGCCAGACTGACAGAAATAAACTCTCTGAAGTCACCAAAGTCCATTTGTCTCTCCAATGGTTACAAGTGACGTCCACGGGCCTGACTAAATTCACCTATTTGTTATGTGTACCATTTGCTATTTAAACTGATTCTCTATTCATTTATTTAATTTTTGCCTTTAATCCGTAGTCCTCTAGCAAATATGCAGCTTTAACTTCAGTTGTCCGTGGTCACAAGTCTGCCTTCGTCTTAAATATTTACAAGCAAAAAGAAAAAAAGAAAAAAAATTAAAGCAGGATGGCACTAATGTGATTGTTTCATTCCCATTCTTCATAATTCTTTATTTTCCACTCCAGGAACCAGGTCTCATGGAGGTCTTTTCCTTGACCACTTCTGTTTCGACATCAGGAACCAGGAGTAAGATGTGTAAGTTTGGGTGGGTGAGTGGTTGTTTGTCTCTCTGTGTTTGTCCTGCATTGGACTAGCAACCTGTCTGGATGTGACCTGCCTCTCACCTATAGATAGGCTCCTGTGACCCTGCATTGGAATTGTTAAGCATAAATTATTTATGATTTTTAAAAACAAACAAACAAAAAGTAAAATCCTGTGGAAATGTGTAAAGTTAACAGATCTTAAGTAAATGGATTTGACAATTACTTGTATTTCAAACATGGCATGGAAGATGGCTAAGAAACAACACAGGGAGAGATCGTCAATGGTTGCTGGAAATCCAGGAAAATACTGCTCCCACTCTGACAAGAAACCAGTGAAATCAGAGCCATGAAAAGTTAATCTCTAAATTTTATTTGAAAAAATGTGTAATATGGATATGTAAAATGTGCAAAATTATATAAAACAACTGAGGTGAATCTTCTTGTTTTACTGTCTGGTTTGGCTCAGCATGAATTGTGATGTGGTGGAGTGACATACTTCAGTGGAAATACTATATAATAATCTTGTAGCTTCTGGAATAATGCCCCCAGCTGTGTAAGTTCTGGGTGATGTTGGTTCAAAAGCTGCATCATACTCCTCCACAGGAGTATGTTTCTCTTATTCTGAATAGTTTTGTTGACCCAAAGACATTTTCATTGCCCATTTCCATGTGTTTTGTAATTTGCAACCACAAACCTCTTCAGTCTGAGCTAAATACATTGTGGCATTTAATGTTCACAAAACAGACCACATCAGTCACATCAGTCAGCTTCTCAATTCCTCTGTCACACTGATCTGTTAACTGTTTGGAAATGTCATGTCAGCTCAATCCAAAAGTGGTCCTATTATCAAATAGTAGTGGTATATATAATTAACATAGCTTCTTACAAAGTTGAATCAAACAACTCCAGTCAGAAAGCGCTAATAATGATTCAGCCACAGTGGAAAACTCCATGAAATTATCAAACCTCCATGTTATGTTTTTACTTAGCCACAGTCAAGGCTTATCAAGAAACTCAATGGATATGTTTTTAATTCCTTTATTCATGCTTTTTAGTAATAATGCAATTTTGACTGATTGCATGAAATGTTAGCTCTGCAAAAATAGAATTCAGGGTATTGAAGCAATGATGGCACAACAAAACATTTCAGAATACTCTGACAAACTTAAAATTGTTAAATTCATGATTTAGATTACAAAGAACTAGAGGAAATACTCAAATCTTGCTGCATTATAAATTTAGCTTAGATGTTACTGCATGGGTGAAATTAAAATGGTAACAAGCTTCTCTAAATCAGGAGTTTTTAAAGTCTGAGGCGGGGGGCTTCCCCTCAGACAACAACTTGGTTGTTTTGCTTTATTCTCAGATGTCTGCATGATGAAAGGCAAGGGTTAGTATGTTATTTGATGCCACAGATAAAGTCAGTTTATTCAGGCATCATAAATTCACATTCATTCTAATACCCTACTAATGTATGCCCTAGTGTTACCAGATATTCACTAGCTTTATCAAAATAAGCTATATTGCACAGTCTGCTATTGAAATCTAATGATGAAATCTTGGATCATTTCAACTCAAAAATCTTGAATGTAATGGATGCTGTTGCACCGATAAGAATCAAAAGCA
>JBBBVU010000015.1:24624608-24651369 GCA_037177055.1 Atherinosoma microstoma | reverse complement strand
ATTATTGATATCACAAAAGTAAATTCTCAGATCATTCCACTTTAATAGTGGTTGCAACTATTGAACGAGCTGGTGATATATATATATATATATATATATAGATGTATATATATATAGATGTATATATATCTATATATCTATAGATATATAGATATATATCTATAGATATATATATCTATAGATATATATAGTTGATTGAAATCTGACATTTATATTGTTTAAACAGGTAAATGGAAATCATTCAGTAAAAATTGAATTAGTTATTGTTTTTCAAGCAAAGATGGATTTTTCTCATGGCTAATCTTACTGTATTCGAAGTATTTATTCTGCCTAGTTTATAAGCTGGTAAAATTTAGTGAGTTATTTAGCTATTTTCTCCCCTCATTGCCAGTTTAGCTGTTTGTCTTTCAGCCTGTTCCCATGCAGTGATCTCTTAACATGTTTCCAGCTGCATGCAGGTACAGTTTTGCAGTCTATCAGCACTTATATATTTGACATACGGTATTTCTCACGGTGTTGCCAGATTTGGTGTTTCTCCCCTAATTTTTAAAGCACGTTTTACAGTGTGTTTCAGCGGGATTTTGCCTAGAAATCTGGCACTCTCTTGAACAAAGTTGAACTTTGAAAGAGCGCCGTTCACGAGCGCCAGAATGAACGCGTTCACCATATCGTTCATTTGGCGGAAATACAGTCAGTTCAGTTCACGTTCATCCAAAATATGAACGAGTTCAATGAACGATCGTTCATTGAACTCGTTCATGCACACCACTGACGGTTTGAGTGTTCACGTCAGTGTTCGCACACATAGCCGCAAATTATTGATATCACAAAAGTAAATTCTCAGATCATTCCACTTTAATAGTGGTTGCAACTATTGAACGAGCTGGTGATGTGCGATGATGTTTCATCCGTAGAAGATGCCAGAGCAAAGGCCCACTCTTTGCTTCAGTATTCCTTTTGTGACAAAACAATATTACTTCTATTAGTGTCTGTGTTTAGATACAACTCCATATGAGTTTTTTCTCTTTTGTGAACATTTTTATTTATTCATAATATTCTCCCATTATTAGGGCACACATTTGGCTGCAGTAGCCAGGATGTGGAGGATCACTGTAGATGCCCTGCAGTTGTCCTCTCTTGCCTCGTCCAACACATCCTGTAGAAAGAGACAGAAATTGAATTCCATTCTACAGCTCTGTCTTTCTCTCTTAAACAATTCTTGTCATTGTTTTCAAAAAATAAATAAATCCACTTCAACATACTTTGCGAGTGTTTTGTACATTTTATATCAACCTTTATAATTATAGTATTAGGATCCATATAAAACCGAACAGTGGACACAAACACAAACCGTGGCAGCTGCATCATCTTTGCAATGTAATTTGGAGAACAGTTATCGATTGTGTAGAACAGGAAAAAAGTACATTTTTATAACCTCAAAGTAAGGAATGTACATCCAAAAATTGTGGTTCACCTTCCTATCCACCATCTTGAACTATCATGTAACTACATTTGTTTTAGCTTAGCTTTCTTTTAATCTTATTTATTTAATCGTGAACTTTATAGATTTGTTTTAAATTATTTAATCATATCCCTTTCTAATTATTTTAAATACCACCTATTTGTGTGGCTCTCTAATTTTATTGTCTTATTCAAGTACACTTTTTTATTAACTTTTCTATTCATTTGACTTTATTTTAATTTATCATTTCTATTAACTCTTTTACCTGGGGTAGGGAGGTGAGAGAAGTGAACATGTGCTTTGTTTGTGTGCGCGTGGATGTGCATATGTGATTGTGTAAGAAAGAAATCATAATGAGGTGTGTGTTTTTAAACTGCTGTTATATTTGGTGTGTGAAGGCTTTTTAAATACTCTCTTATGCATAAAGTGTTTTAAATATGTAAAGCACTTTGTTTTGCCTTGGCATGAAAAGTACTTTCTAATTAGAATTTGATTTGATACATTAGCCTACAAGGGACAAGCAAGATTCTCACTGGCTTTTAGAGCAGGTAGGCAGGGTGTTTGTTGCTACTTGTGATTCAGTTTCATAAAAAACTATCCTCCCAAGACATTTTGTGTGCTATTGCAATGTATTTGATATCGCTATGAGACTTCCCATATTGACCAGTAAAATACAGAAAGCTATTCCATCATTACAATATTTTCAAAATGTTATGCTACCGGTTTCATTGTGTATATGAAAATGTTGATCTGACTGCTCTGTTAAAATAATATTTGTAAAAAATATTTATATGCCGGCATATAGTCTTCGGTAAGAAAAACCGCAGTCTTCCAGGAGTTAGGTCAACAATTTTTAAATAAATACAACATGTTCCAGTCGCCCAGATATTGATCGGATAGAGAGTTTGTTTGTGTGTTTGTACGTGTATGGTTAAATCTTCATTCACACACACTAACAGGAGTCACCAACTCAGTGCAGAATTGACTAAACTTTCTCACATGATTTTGCTCAGAGACACTGTCTAAGCTTGTTAATTTTAACACAGCAGTCCTCTGAGTGCCCTTCATTACTACAGTGTGACAGCCTGATGTGTTGGGGAAGCAATATTTGTACAATAATAATAATAATAATAATAGAGAAGCAGTTGATTGATAGAAAGTTTTCTGAAACTTTATTTCATCCATCCATCCATCTTTGCCGTTTATCCGAGGTCGGGTCACGAGGTGTTCCGAGGCCAGCCGAGAGATATAATCCCTCCAGCATGTCCTGAGCCTACCCCGAGGCCTTCTCCGGTGGGACGTGGCTGAAATACCTTACCAGGGAGGCGTCCAGGAGGCATCCTATCCAGATGCCCGAGCCACCTCATATGGCTCCTCTCGATGCGGAGGAGCTTGAAATGTTATTTCAACCCACAAAAAAAAAGTTAGGAGAAGACAAAAACTGGTGAAGAAAAAGAAGCTCAATAATATTACAAGTAACAGAGTTTCTAAAACATTTGTCAGTTAACAGATTAATCTGCAACAGTTGAGGGTGTCGGGATTAGGAATAAATGGAGCATCCAGTCCTTGCAAGCAAGGATTGGTAATGGCTTACTTCTTTACGCTAAATTACGCGCGGGTCATCAGTCAGTTGATAAAATAAATAAATCCAAACCAAAGAAAATCAAAAGAAAATTGCAGAGACTTTGGTCTTTCAATGTTTAGTCATTCTAAAGAAATAATGATGTTTAATATCCAAGGACAGAAACCACTTTTGATTGCATGCTGGTCACCTCATAGCTCACAGGTAGCACTACATCACAAACCATGCCACCATAATCAATATAGGAGTGCCCTATAAAACCACTATCATTAAACACAGTCCACCAATGCATCCAGAAATGTACAGTAGGTAAGATTAGCCCACATTTAAGCTTAGTTTTGGGGATAAAAAGTGGACATTGCACTCGCATATATGAGAAAGACTGTCCTGGCTGTTATCTGTGAGTGTATAAATCAACACCACTGATGTTCATCTACTCCCTTCACATACATTAAAACCCACCCAATTTTATCATCACTACTTTAGTCCAATGATTGTTTTCTTAACTTCCATATGACAGCTACCTAAATAACAGATAAAACAGAATCCTAAATCCCCATGATATTCTTGCTTCTTCTTTTTTAAAAGATGTGCACAGTACTGCATTTCTGTTTGCTTTTATAGTTTTACTTTTACTTGTAAGGTAATCCTGAGAAAGTTCTGTAGGCACAAAATATGGCCATCACACTATAATGCTACTAAAATTTGAACAAAACGTAGTTATAAGGTTTCCCACCACACTCAGATATCAGATTATTTTCCTTTTCTTCTTTTTTCTGTCTTGAACAATCTGTAGCTGTGGCTTTATAGTGGCTTTGCATTTCTTGCAAGTCATAAACATTTTGAAGAGTCATCATATCCTAAATCAAACATCTTTACAAGCTTAGTCACAACAGTAAAGTTCACACCTTCTTTTCAAAGTCATGGTCACGCAGTGACTATGGGTTTTTTTAGCCATTTTTTCCCACTTCAATAATGGAAACTATCCTTTAGTGTTGTTTAATTTTAAAAGAAACTGGGAGAATTCATTTCATCCTTCACAAAGCATGCACACATCCACATTTATACAGCAATTTATTGGAAATGAGACCAAAACACTGCCAGAAGTCTAAGGGTAGGCATGAATCAAGGGGAAACTGAGAAGAAGACGTTTATTGTGAAGAAGCTGCAGGCATGTGATGGTGTACATGGAAGTGTTTAGTTAGCCAGAGGTGTAACTCAGAGCTTGACAAAAGCTGGTCTATTTCCATCTTTGAATATCTTTTTGAGAGATTGAAGGAGAAGCATCAGTCTTTTCGAAAACAAAAAGACATTGTACTTGTATATTTTCTCTTAGCAGGAAACTAATTTTATTGTCAACATTGCAGGCAATAACTGCTAATGCAAAACAGGCCACCTCATTAGGTTGTTTGCATGTCAGTGTTTAAAGAGACAATGGTCACTTTCCCTGTTTGATGACTGCCTTTGCTTAAACTTGGACTATTGTAAAATACAGGCACTGACCCAAGTGCTTTTTTGCTCTCATTTGCACGAGAACATTTCTCACACTTAAGTATGTATGGAGTTCCAGCAGAATTAGTGAGTATAAATTGTAGCAAACATGCAAA
Organism: Atherinosoma microstoma; assembly: GCA_037177055.1. Taxonomy (NCBI): domain Eukaryota; kingdom Metazoa; phylum Chordata; class Actinopteri; order Atheriniformes; family Atherinidae; genus Atherinosoma; species Atherinosoma microstoma. Next base: position 24,646,718 of record JBBBVU010000015.1, on the reverse strand, counting down.
AGTGTTTGTATCTTGTCATCCAACTCCTACATGTTAATTACACACTGCAGAATAAGTGATGACAAAGTTGGTTGTAGTGAAGACTGACATAAAATCGTTACAAATGTTACAAATCAAACATTGAAAACAAATTTATAGACTTCACAGAATGGTTTTAGATAAAAAAAATCTGGGGTGGTGAGGAAGAGATCACACAAATTAAAAAGCACTTAATCTGAAGCACTTAATCTTTTGCAAATAAATGCCCTGCATTGGATATTTTACTACATTAAAATAATGCACCGATAATGCACCCAAAGCATTGAAAGTCAAAGGACTTAAAGTAGAAAGATTTTTCCATCTAGCTTTTATAAATTTTATTATAATTAGATTATTATTACTCATACTCTGAAGTAAAGGAGGATAATACTGTCATTGTTAGTTGAGGTTAGTTGAGGTGGAGCTCATTTTGAACATCTGTTTTCTTGATGCATTGATTTGATGCTTATTCTCTCCATTTACAGATAATTGAAAAAATTCTGAAAATTGAAAGAACCTGTGCCACACATGCTTTAAAAGACTGTCAAGGCCGTTTTTCATTGTGAAAGCTGTTGAATAGTGTTATTTATGCAAAAAAACAAACAAATAAAGCTCAATTAATGTAATGGTGGTTGTGGGAACTCGAGATATCCAGATGCAGCTACTTAGAAAGACCGGCTGCTCCATGCATGAGCCATTTATTTCCCAACCGATTCTTTCCAAAGTTTATATCTGGAATTGGCTGGAAACTGGCTTGCCTTTGACTGGGAGAGAAAATTTTAAGTGACTGCATCTGTTATCTTTACACATGGATCAGCCACCACGGAAATCAAACCTTAAACCCATTGAGAACCTTTGGAATGTGTTGGAGAAGACTTGACACAGACTCTCCTCGTCATTATATCTTTATTTATTCCACGGAGCATATTGCCAGGAACTAGATGCAGAAGTTTATTGAAATGTGTGCATAGATAGATTTGATGGAAAAAAGAGTGAATACAATTGTGATGAGCTTGGAAATCAATATTTCATATGAGGACCTATTCACACAATGTGAACCCTCTTCGATGTGTTTAAATGGTCTTCAGAAATTGTTTTCAAGGTTTCTTAAAGGACTTAAAGCTCTTTTTTGGATGTTTGCCGGCTGTTCTCGTCTCCGTCCAGATGATTATTCATTGCTTCAGGTCCAGGCTCTGGAAAGGGGGAAATTAATCACTCCATCAGACCTGTTGCCACGGATTTTTGGTCCAATTCTTCTTCTCTTCCATAGAGAACATTTCTGATCAGAATAAATGATAAAAGGTGCAGAGGAGAAAGAACCGGAGTACATTTAAACAAACTGAGGCATTTATTTGTACTTATATGTTCCTCAGTTATAAACATTTGATGTTATTTAGGTATGTTACTTATGATAAGCTTTTAGCTGTAGTATTTGCTTGGACTAATTCATCCATTTTCTTTTGAAGTAAAACAAAAGACAAAGAGCATTTGCTTTGACATCAGATTCTCTGGTGCTGAGATGAAGACTCCTAAGGGGTTGTTGACTAAATCACATGTACATCTATTAATAAACCTCAGCTTCTTGCTATAAAATGTCCTTTCATCTGTCTTTTTTCGTATGCTGCCTCATTAGATTTACCTGCATGCAGCTTCATGCAATCTCTAACGAAGCAGCACTTTTCAGACTACTTAATCAGGGCAAGTAAAAACTGCCGAAACTGCGCACTCGGCATCTGCTGCTTATATCGTCAGAGGAAATGTTTTCAACACAGAAACAGTAGAATCTTTGTTTTGGAGGACTAGAGGAGATACTGATGCCCTCTTTATCTGAGCACAGAATAGACAAAACATTTTATTGTTTTGCAATCACGGTTTCATCTGTGGAAGTAGTGTTCCATCTAAAGAAGAAATGAACAAATTGAAGCTTTGTTTATGTACAAAAAACTGCTTTAAGTTTGATTAAATACAAATGTTATTTCCCCTATTTGTGAGATCACCAACTTTGACTTTTTTCTTTATGTTGTTATTAAAAATGTATATAAAAAAGTCTTCCTTGATGTAAAAATTTTGCAAACTACAGCACTGGTTTGACATTACCCATTAATCTCTGTTCTTTGGCCGGCAGTAAGAAGCTCCTACATTATTAATGTTTGGGCTATGCCTCTCACAACAATGTATGAATTATTCATCAATTTTTTTTCCCATTCAAATTCATTGACCACGGCATGGTGTGCATGGTGATCAGACAGAAATAATTGTCTGTTTTCCTAACAGACATCTATGTAAATTGGAAAATCAATGTGTTATAATTGATGGGTCTTTTACAGGAGTTAATGCTTCAAGGAAGTGAAATCAGAGATTTGGTTTCAGCGTGTAAGCCATTTGAGCCTTTTAGAGTGGTCTGTGCTACTCACGCTCGCTGAAATGATGGTGGAGGCTATTGAATGACAGAAGGAATCTACTCAGGCTTGAATTTAGGGATCACATTTTAAATGTTTTTAGACATAGGCTATTTATGAGGTGATTTTTTTAAATTTTATTCTTTTTTTAAATTCCAGGTGACAAATTCAAACTGTGATCCTAAGAAAAGCATTGCATGCAGTTCGGATACACGTCTGGAGTTTGGCTTCTCTGTGCATTCACGAGTGGTGACCTTTCATTTGCCTGTTTTTAAAGTTTTCTGAATAGCGGATGGTGGAGTGATAGTGATGGGGTTATTATTACTGTAATTTTGTGGTTCAACACCTAACATAATGCTACACACAGCTCATCCAAGGCATAAGTAAGGACAGCATCACTAAGAAGAACACAAGGGAGATCTAAACACTTTTTTTTTCTTTCTCAAATGTGAAGTTACATCCACAGATTGCATCCAAAGCAGGCTTTAGTCATAGTTTTTATTTTGATCAAATATCTTCTTATGTACCAAAGTAAGCATATTTCATGAATTTTCTTAAAGGACCTGCTGTGACATTTATGGCCTCAGCATGCTCCAACAAGTCCACTAAACCATATATCAAACGTCAATACAACAGGTACTTTTGAATTTTCCAATCTCACATTTTTGATTTTGGTCTTTCTGGCAGAAGATACATTTTGATGATGTAAGAAGCCCAAAATATTACAGCCATGAGGGAATGATTATCAAGTTACTGCCCCTCTCACAGACAGTGGCTCAGCTTTTACATTTCAAGTCAATCACAGAATAAGCAGAAGAGATCAAAAAGGCAACTTGAGAAGACAGGCACTATCAAATATAGAAGTATTAATGACATTCAGCCAGTGTTTGTCCTTGATTTTGAAAACTTTTGTAGGTATATTACGAAAGTAAAAAGGTCTGTTCATTCATGATGAAGAATTAAATAATAATAAGGACTATAAGTGTTACGTCTGGGGAAATTACAGCAGACAGGAAGTCAGACAGAGGGAGATCATGAAGATCAAGTCTCAAATCACCAGTCCAAGGTGTTTCTAGTCTTTTGACTGCGAGTCCAAGTCGAGTCTGAAGTCAGTCTACAGTATATGCAACTTAAGTGCAACTCAAGTCCGAGTCCCAGATTCCAGCCCAGAACAGTTTTAGCATAGTAGCTATTCTTGATAGTCGGTGGCAGCATTGACCTTTGAGGATTAAATGTGATTAATGGTATTTTTCAAATCTAAAACATGTTTTTCTTTTATGACAGATTATCAAAGTTTGACTGTCAGAGCTAAATTTATTCATCCTTCACTAGAATGAACTTGAAATTTGAATAAAATATTCATAAAACAAAAATGATACTTTGCAGCTTCAAAATTATTATACCAGGTATTTATCTCTTATTGGTAATAATTAAAATTTGTTGTATGTTTCAGTTTTTTTTTTTACATATCTATTTCATGTTTTTCATTGAACTAAGCTTCTTTGTTTTTGTTTAGTTATGTGTTCTATTTGTAACGACCAGATCAATAAATATGATGAAAGGTCTATAGGACCAGAATGCATGAAGGTTTGTGTCCAAAACTTATTTACTTTGCTTGGATGATGGACCTCTTATCCATTTTTTTTCCATGCCATGATATCAGTAAAAAAAAAATTTTTATTATTGTTTTTCAATGTTAATTTTCAATGGTTATTTCTCCAGTTTTCTGTGTTTTTTAAACCATATTTAGTTTCTGATTTGTATTCATCTAGGAATTGAGCGGACCTGCCATAGACTGCATGTGACATTCACAAACCTGATCACGGATTTTGTAGTTCCTCAGCTCAAAAGTTCACATTTTGAGGTTCCTCTGTGGATTTTCACCTGAATGATTATTTTGAATTAATCCAAACTTCTTTTTTTTGTCAAAAAGGGAATTGTTTCTATTCCCTGCAAAGGTTGGAAGATGTTATATCACTTTTTAATAATTTAGTATTCTTTGGGTTTTTTTACTGTTATGTTTTCGAAAAATGCTATTTTGTGTCCTTTCTTCTGTATTACAGTAGACTTAGACTTAGTGGTTTTATTTAACAGGAAGATATTTTGAATTAGTTAACTTTGGACTTTTTTTTTTTTTTTTTACTGTGTGAGACCTACACTCATTATTCACTTTATTGGATGCACTTGAGCAATCAAATAAATTAAATAATATAGCTCTGCAAGCAATAAATTCTACTTTTATAAAGCTTTCAGGTTTTGTTGACATTGTTTAAAAAGGAGGAAATTCTGCTCTTTGTTTTTATTACCTGAGATCAAGTACATCAACAAACAAAAAAGGGCAAAAAATTACAAGCACCTCAAAAAGCTTTACAGCGCAGAATACTCCTATTAACCAATTTGACTCCATTAGAATAAATAGTGTTAGACAAAATAAAAAGCCTGTTCACAAAACTCTAAAGACTGGAAAAGACATTAATTCTTAGTTTGAAACAATCTACAGGCTTATGCAGATGTTCATTGCAAATTTCAGCCTTATTCCAGAAAAAAACAAAAAAAGCTTCTTTTTTTTTAAAGGAATTTGTGAGTCTTTAAAAGAAATTTAGCAGAGATTTTCTTTCTTTCTTTCTTTCTTTTTTAAAAAGAAAATCCATGGCACAGAATGGGAGGATTTGGTGAACTGGTATGGCATAACCTTAAGTTTGGTTTATTCATCATGAACAGCACTATTCAGCACTTGGGCTCTGGAGAAAGCTTCCTTTAACCATGACTATGTCATCTGAGTTATCTAGGGTTACGATTGAGACATGAAATATCGAAACCCTGGGGCACAATAAACTTGGGGCATGGAAATAGAAAGATAAGGGAATTAACTAACCGGGAGCATCTCCAGACATGAAAGCTGCAATAAAGGTCCTTAATGTGATATGTGTAATCCACGTGTTTCTGGAGATGGATGTGAAGTAGAACTTAAAGTTCCCGCCTATGTAGGATAAAATTTCATCCCAGGAGTATATTTAAGATCTTTTAAACCATTAAGTCTAATGTGAATGCTGAAACAGTATTCTGTTCCAATTATTCAGACATTTCTAATGAGTGTGCAAGATTTTACATGTATATATATGCAACATAAATGCTATGGAGTTAATGATGGGCGATTTAAAGCCATTTATGGAGAGAGAATTAACTTTAAGCAGAATCAACTTTATCCTAAAGGTTCAGCTAGTCTTAAGAACATCTGTTTTCAATCCAAATAGCATGCTTGCATGCTTTTAAATAGGTACTGTCAGAAAGCAGTCACCATGCAAGCTAGCTTGGATGTTTGACAGCCAATGGAAAATTAGACTACTTCTGGGAGCCAGTGCATGTCAGTGTTCAAATAATGTTACCATGAGTGGTCAGGAGTAGCCAAAAGACAGAGTCACTATGTGGGCTTTTTTTTATTATTATTATTAATTTAGGATTTCTTTCTCTTTTTTTCCCAAAATGTACTATGATGTGTTGTTAAATAACAGTTTAATAATAAAATGGTGTTGTTTTTTTTTTTAAAGGAGACATTGTGATATCGTGGTTTTAATTTTAGTGTTATATACTCAAATTGTTTAAACATCTTATTTCTAAGTTACTTTTGGGCTCTATTCACTACTAAAATGGTAAAGATATGCCATTCGATTTGTACTGGCTGCGTCAAATAGACTTCTTGTATCTTTGTCTTGATCTGCCAGTCTGTTTTCTTGTCGGGAGGCAGATAAGAGGTCAGAAACACCTCCCTCTCTCAGAGTACCGTGTGAGTTATTGGCTCCACCACTGGCTCCTATAAACATGTTGGACGCGCAGCCAGTCAGAGATACCTGGTTGGCCTGCACCGTCTCCTTTGGCGCGCTCCAGGAAAACAGAATGTTTGCAGATAGGCGACGGCTGCTGCTGTAGCGAGCTGTGCTGAGCATCTGTGCCTTTAAAGCCTCGTAAGTGCGCCTCTGTTAGAGCCTGCAGTCAACTTCCCACAACTCCGACGCGCTCGGCGAGTAGAGTAGAGCTACCTTAACCATAAAGGCACTGGCTCACCTTCACAGCTAGACCCATGGAATACTAACTATGGAATATTTCTGGATACTGGTGTCTGTGTTTTTACAGCTAACCTTCCATCCAGGTAAGATTGAGCTTTTTGCACTTGATGCGCCAGGTTACGTACGCAACTTGTTGCTGTTTACTTTCGGAATGAGACGATTTCATTTTAGTGACTGCGCGATATCAGCACCTGGTAGCCCATTAAGACAAACCTAATCCGTATAGGCTATTGTAAATTATTCCTCTTGCTTTGCTTCGCCCTCTAAATTTATGTACACACTTTTCTTTGTTCTGGCAGTTAGATCTGAAGGCTACCTGAAGTCACAGAAACCTAATGAGGAAAGTGGATACTCAGCCTGGTGATTAGGATGCATGAGCTCTATTAATAATGTATGTTTTACTCAGGAAAGAGGGTGTCAGTGAAGAAAATAATAATAGTAAACAAAAACTGAATAGTTGGGGTCAAAATTGGATGCTAAAAAGCATGGGTGAGATGTAAATGAACAGGTTCAAGTAATTTTCCTCTTCCAACAGCCGTACATAACCGTCATTATAAAATACACCGACACTCCCTTTTTTCTTAGGAAATTTCCAAATAAAATGCAGCTATCTTCAGGACTGTTTGGCACCCTTGTGTGGTTTTTTTTTTTCGTGGATAAACGTGAGACCAGTTTAAAACTTTTATCCAAACATGGGGGTTGTGCTTTGTCCTAACAAAAGTCCATTACAGTTATTATGGCTTGGCATCATCTTCCAGAGCCTGGCTGCAGAGGTCAAAGTCCGGCACGTAATCCAGTTGGAATATTTTACAATCTTGTTTTGATGATGATGATGTTTGTTATTATTCGTTTATCTAAACATAGCCTGGCATAAAAATAACAATCTTGGTCTCTATGTAAGGGCTTAGTTTTAAGGAGTCTGTAGAATTGTATCATCGAAAATCAACTTTTTTAATGTTTCATCAGGAAGCAGTTGGACTTTAGATATTAGGTTAGATTTCTGAAAAGGTAAATTTTCTAAACAAAAGCAAGCATTGGATTGCTAGTGTTGCTGTTTAACTTTGCGCTCCTTTGCGCCCTCGATGAGCATGTACGCTGCCTCTTTGCAGCTCAGAGTTGCATCAGGTGGACTTCGTTTTCTGTCCTTATTTTCATCTCATCAACAGCTTGATGAGACTGAAATTGTCCACGGGGGGTCTTTGATGTTCAAGCCATACTGATATCAGGGGAATCTGAACGACTGACATATTTGGAGGCAGTGTGCACGCAGGCTTACCTGTCATGTGATGCAATAAGGCACGCCATGAAGTTTGCCTTAAGCCCGTTTTACGCAGGCATGGTGCAGAGCCAATGACCCTCGTTTCATCATGGTCTTGGAATTTTTATATACGCGACTATATACATATAAAAACGTCAAATATTTTAAGTAGCACATCACAGGCTTAAAAATCGGTTCGTCTTGCTTGCTATTATCTCCTCCCTCCTGTCTCAATAAAATCTTTACGCTAAATTCCACAGTTGTTTGTCAAATATTTACGCATAGACGCACATTCTCTGCAGGGTACCCAGCAGCTGCTTAACGAGTCGTCGCTGTTTGTTTTTCGGAGATTGGACATATTTGAGCACATAAAATGCCACCACACGTTTTACACTGTGGCGTACTAATTTATAACTGTTTATTTATTTGTAACAAAAGTATATCAAAGTAATGATTGGAGGATGGGGGGAACATCCCTATCAGCAGTAACCTTACTCACACTGCCGCTGTAGTCTCTCTCTACTGTCGACTGAATACACATGCTGATTATTACAAGTGGCTTTAATAGAGGAAGCAATGTTTTCTCAGGGAGGAAAGAAAAAAACGCTCGCTCTCCCCACCTGTTTTCAGTTGTTGCAGTAGATCCCCTCTAGAAAGCACTGGATGCGACACACATGCAGGAGGAATTTCTTGTTTATTGAAGTATCACATCAGTCAACCATATTTCTTTGTCCTTCTCTTTACAGAGTAGCTCAAATGTCATTAGGTTGAAGGTGCAACAATTCCTGGGGCCAGAGCACAAATCTTTAACGAAGTGATTCACATCATGGGATTCTGGATCCCTCAAAGGGTTCTACAATAAATCAAATGGGTCTCAAGAGATTTTCTTTGTTAGTTTTGTTTTAATTTAAACACCTGGCAGTTGGAAATCCTATGTTTTGAGACTCGATGTGGGCGTTGTTTACCTTTGTGTCAGAGATTTAATGGCTGAACTGTTGAAGTTCCTGGGAATGGGGAAGTTGTAGATGTAGATGTTGATACGTTGACTCTGCATTGATGACAATATTTATGACCTGTTTCGTAAAAGCCTTAATTACAGATTAATTTTTCAGAAACATGGCCATGATAATGCCTGATTTTTTTTTGTGCAAAGTCTAAAATGGCACCATTTTTGTAAACTGTAAATAACACACCTCAGCTTTGATTTCTGTGTGTTTGATATGCATCTGAATACTTTTTCCATGCTATTATAGGCAACGCCAAGCCCACCATCATCCCAGTCGAGCCCCACCTCGTAGTCCCACTCAACAAACCCTTTGACCTGCGTTGCCAGAGTGACAACAGGACACAGTGGAAAAAGGAGGACAAGACCAAGCCCCTGAAAGCGAAAACGATTGATGGAATGTTGACCTTGCAGTTCCTTAGGGCTCAGACTCATCACATGGGCCGCTACACCTGCTTGGAAGAGAGCTCCAATGAGCAAGCCTCCATCTACGTCTATGTGAAGGGTAGCTGAATGTATTTCAGTGATTAAGTGTGTGTGAGACTGTGTGCGTGAGAGAAGGAGAACTGAAATCTATAGAAAGTGGAAACAGACTGCAGACCAAATCTTTTGGCACTTCTCAATACTGACAGGAAACAGAGTGTGTGGGTGTGTTTGCAGAAGAAGGTGTATGTAACTTTGGCCTGGACAGGTACAGTAGATACTGGAGCTATTTACTGAGAGCATGACTGAGTTTTTACTGTATTTCCTCCTCTTTGTGACCCCACATCCCCTTGGCCCATTGCCATCACTGCAGGCTCATATCATGTGCTGATCATTCACTCTACAATCCCCACATCTATCTTTGAGGCAACAAACAACTACTTTTTGGAAGAGCTGCCCACATGTATCATTATATAAAACCACCTAGTTTGTTGATGAACTTTCAAAAGATAATATTTGATCATGTTGATTGGGTTTCAAGCAGTTACATTTTCTTTCCCCCTTCAGTAGGGTGGATATTTCTGTTGAGATAACAAATCCTGGATAACACAACCATTAGCTACTTAAAATTTTGGCAAACCAGCTGACGTTGTGCATTCTGCAAATTTAGAAAATAAGTTACCTAGATTTAACTTTAATAACTAGATTGTTGTCTGTTATCTTTGAGATTTTAGACCTGTTTGATTTGGCAAAGCTCCTGGTTACCATGGCAACAGCAAATGTGGTTTAATACTATACATCCCAGAATTCCTTGTGGAAGAGAAATGCTCTTTATGCACTTCAACCTGATTTAGCTATGTAAAAAGAATTGCGGTCACAAATGCTGATGTTTGTTTGCTGTAGGAGTTGCTTTGAACAGCTCTGATTTTGTTTAAATAACTTTGCCATTTAAAAGTGAAGCAGTTACCAGTCAGGGCACTTCCATTCACACCATTTTCATCCACACTTTTAAAGTGCTCAAAAGAGAAGAAAAGCAATTAAGTGGAAATGAATTAATTCATTTCATACATGCTTTATTCAAGTTAGAGTCACAGATGAGCTGGGACCTATTCCCGCTGCCACCAGGTGGTGGCTACTAGGGTAAAATCTAGAATCCAACATGTATAATTTTGGACTGATGGGGGGAATGGGTGAGAACCCAAACATGCAAATTCCACAGAAAAAAGCACCTGTCTCAGGTTCCATATAGGAACTTTCTTGATGTGAGACATCTAAAAAATCTGAAATTATGTGATTTGTTCTTATTTTAACACAACAAAGTGCAGTGGGAACAGAAATAATGAGTGAATCATTAAAAACACATTTGACATCAAAATTCACCATCAGGTCAGTTTAGAGTTCCAGAGATTCCACATAGTTTCCTACAGACATTTTCCTGGTGGTGTCTTAAATAAACTGCCTCACTGCACCATTTTTTTTCTCCATATCAAACACAAGTGTGTCTAGTGTATTTCTCAGAAAGTTTCACTGGATTTTCATGGAATTCCATTTTTTTTGGCAGATCCTGACAATCCTTTCAGAAAGCCGATGGTGGTCAGCATTCTTGCTCGTGAGGGAGACGCTGCTACCATCTCCTGCCTGGCAACTGATCCAAGTCTGGACAATATGCGCCTGGAAACGTGCTCTGGTAGAGCACTTGTCCCTGGTCTCCAGTTTTCTGCAAGCCTTGAGCAAGGCATCATTATCCACAACGTACAGAAAGCCTACGATGGTTGCTACGTGTGCACAGGAACACTGCTGGGAACCGACGTCAGCTCAAAAAACTACGAGCTAACAGTGAGACCAGGTAACATCATGTTCATGTTTATGTGGATGTGCATTGCCGAGTTTTGACAGATATTATTATTAAAAAATGTTTGTTTGTTCACTAGTTTTCATCAAAATTGTATTTATTTTCGTTCAGTACCTGTTGATCCTCCCGTCATTGAGATGCAGCAGTCCGGAAGACTGATTCTTACCCGCAATGAGAGTCTCTCGCTTACCTGCAACACCACCAACGTCAATGCAGAGATCAGTTTGAAGTGGGTCGCACCACCTGGCTCGGTGAGGCCCCTCTGCTTTGTCTTTGCTGTGCACTGTGTTATTGGTGGAACATCACCCCTTAAATGTTTGCCTTTCCAAAAGTGGCTAAACTTTCTCTGAGAGCAGAGTTTTTCCTCCCTGTGTTTGTTCAAATGAGCAAGAGTGAAAGGGGTCAAAGTTCATTCTGTTTGTGCTTAAGGATCTTAGTTATTTGTGTACCTTGCAGACTATTGTAAGTGTGTGTGCTCGCATGCAGGCGGTTGTGTGTCTTTGTCAGTATTTGCTTGGCAAGGATAGACATACAGACGGGGTTAATCTCTAGAGATCTCTGGGCGTTGACAGGGTGCCGTCTGGTATCCACAGCAACCAGCAAAGGTTGATGGCGCTTCACGAATCCTGATGGAGCGCTTCACTCACATGCGCAGCGCCACATTGAACATCGCAGCAGTACGGCCACAGGATGCTGGGAGTTACAAATGCGAAGCTAAGAATGAAAAAGGGACCAGCACAAAGTCAGTGTGGCTAGATGTTTATGGTGAGTACATGATGAAGATTTGCTTGCAGTGAAAGTTACACCAGGAAACTAAACTCATGTTTAGATTGAGTAAGCCTAAATGAGTTGTGATGAAATTCAACTGATCAGTCTCATTTTTCCAGTTAAGACAGAAAAATCAAGTCAAAAGAACTGTTTGACAATAGAAAAATAAAAAACCTGCTCTTCTTTGCATTCTTTTTGAGCTTTCAATGGATTTTGCTCCAACATCTGGACATCTGGACAACATCACACTATAGCCAGACATTGTTTAGATTAAGTTGGCCATTACCTCTTCTACAGAGGCGAGAAATCAACACGCAGCTATTAAATGTTGCTAGTAAAGCTTTTTTAAAGCCTCCTTAAAAGTCTGAAAAAGTCTTTTTTTTAATCAAGGTAACACATTTTAAGTTTAAGTTAATTTCAAATATGAATATGAAAGATAATAAAAGAAAGCAAAAAACCAAAAAGAAAAGAAAAAGAACATACGATTTAACATAATACAAATAAAATTTGAAAAATCCATACATATACATATTCAAGCCATATTTTAGCTTGTTACCCTGCATGTAGAATAATAATATACTCTTATGAAACTAGGTTTATGTACAAGTTGTCAAAGCCTAGCTGACTGTCTAATGGTTGTATGTCTATATTGTTGCATAAAGACATAAATGTGACATTACTTTTTTCATGTAACTCCTCTGACAAGACAGCAAATAAGCAGTCTTAGTCTTTACTCATGCTAAGCTAACTGGCTGTTTGATCAAATCTTAATTTTGTATGATTTCCACTTTTTACAAGGATAACATTAAACAAACTGGTTTCCTAAATTGCAAAATGTGCACTTAACAGACAGATATTTGCAGTGATACTGCATCTTTTGTTTTACCCGTTTCTAACAACTGTGAAGTATTTATACACACATTGGGTTGCTTTGATTTACCAGTAAGTCTCTAGAATAGCACCAATAAAATCAGTCTGACTCAAGTAAATATGCATTTAGTTATGCATCGGCGAATCCAGCAGTGATATTATAACTCTTCTATTTCAGAAAGAGGATTCATCAGCTTAAAACCCACAAACAACAGAACCATCCATGTCCGTTCAGGGGAGAGCTTGTCTCTCAAAGTTACCATGGAAGCATACCCGAAGCCGGACACCTTCTCCTGGAGCTTCACAGGCCAAGAGCTGAAAAACACAAGCGACCATGTCATCAGCACGCACAGAAATGAATACAGGTGTGAGAACATGCACAGTTGCTTTAGTCCTGCCATGTAGCAAAAGGTTTGTAAGGCTGGTTCAGTGGAATTTAGCACCTTTGGACTGGCTGCAGGTGACATCTCTTTGAGAAAAGCAGCGGAAGCACAGAAGCCAGCTCCTGTGTTTCTTATAGAACAGCGTTTACCAGATTATGACTGGGAGTTGCTTTTCAAAGGAAAACAAACTGACGCAGCCTACCACGCACTGCAAAAAGAAATATTATGTGTCATTCAAACCCACATGGCCCCACTCCCCTTCAACATTTCTGATAATGATAAGGTTTAGGACGCAACCTTTAAGCCACAGTTGGATGTGACTCACTAAAGCAAATATTTTGTTGATGTGTTATAGATGAGATTACACTAGAAACACCTCTTATTTGAAACCTAAATACACAAACATTTTGAACAATTTTCTCTGGCTGGACTGACTAAACAAATAATCAGTTCTTTTCTATGTATGTGCAATTTAAAAAAAACTATCATTTTATAATGGATTCTTTAAAAAAAATCAATGAATGCTTTCATGCTAAAAATGTAAATTATCTTATGTTTAGTTACAGCAGTGAACTGAGGCTGGTGCGGCTGAAAACGAATGAGAGTGGTGTTTACACCTTTAAAGCCTCCAATCGTGACGCAGCCGTTAATCAGACATTCTCCGTCTTTGTGATCAGTAAGTTGTGTCGTAGTTTTTCTGAAAGGTTTTCTGTTCCCTTAAGCCACACAATGAAATTTATGATTGCACACTGCATTAATCTTCAGCAGCTACCATGGGGGAGGACTTGACCTTTTCTTTGTATGAAATGGGGTCCAGCTCTCCACCCTCACCACACCCTGCAATCTATACCTCATTAAGCTTTACAGCACTGCCATAGAATACTTTATTACACTTCCCCCTGTTTGTCATTTATGACATACCTGAGTTATTCTGACGTTAACTTTTGTTTATCAGGTAAACCTGAGATAGAATCTCATGATGGCCCAGTGGATGGACAGGTACGCTGTGTGGCTCAAGGATTCCCTGCCCCCCAGATCAAATGGTACTATTGTGAGCAGATGTTTGTTAGGTAAGATTTTCTTTTAACTGATTTTCATGATATATTGCTCTTCCTATTTTCTTTCTTATTATCACAGGGGGCTATATATGCTAAGCCAAGCCAACTTCATGTGTAAAGCATTTTAAACACAGCAGCAACCACTGACCAAAGTGTTGAACATAGGAATAAAATGCCTTAGTAATTAGCAAAATGTATAAGATATCCAATAGATAAAAGTGCAAGACACTGTAAAAACATAAAAGGATTAAATCAAAAGATAAGCTAAAACAATCAAATCAATATAGAATCAACAGCTCACACTTGGTTGAAAGCCAAACTAAACAGATGGGTTTTGAAGAACAGCCTTTCTAATATGCACCAGCAAATTCCATCAATTGGGAGCCCCGTCCTCTCTGAGCTTCCGCTGAGTCCTCTGCACATCCAGGAGCAGCTGATCAGCTGATCTGAGCAACTGGGAGAGGAAATGGAAGTGGAGAAGTAGGACAGGGCGAGACCATGTAAAGATTTCAAAACAAATAAAGAGTTTTGAAATGAACTCTTCAATGGACAGGCAGCCAATGCAGTGGGCATTATGTGCGCTCTCTTTTCCCTGTTACAGTTAAAAGGTGGACAGCAGCATTTTGCTCCAGTTGAAGACAGACACAGAGACCTGACTAATACCTATATACAGAGAATTACATTAATTGAGCCAAGTAGTAATAAAGGCTACTACTGCTCCAGAGCGTGTGATCTTTTTAACCTTTGCCAACCGTCTGAGGTGGACTAAAATAGATTTTACCACTGCACTGATCTGACCATCCAAGCTGAAGTCATTATCTATCTTAAAACCCAGTGTAACAGCCATTTATGTGTTATTTGTTTTCTTTGATTAGATATGGCTTTTATTCAACTTAATTTATTCTGTTTATTATTTGATAAGTTACCAAGTTGTAAGTTATGGAATGATATATGGAAAATATGGACATTTCACCTGGTGACAGAAGTTGTTTTGTGGACACCTTCATATATCACGTCCGCGGAGCTCGACAGGTTCCTTTTTTGCGTTTGGCAAACAATGTCGGGTTGCTGTGACATTAGGAGTGCTGTGATTTTTTTTTACCACTTTCAATTACTTTTGTTGGCTTTTATTAACTTAAATCGAACACAAATTATTGTGGTTTATGTTTTAGTTTGTATAAGTTTAGGTCCGCTTTCCTTTGTTTTTGGATTAATAGAAAAAAAATTGTTTATATTTTTCTAAACCCTTTCTTTTGTTGGAAGTGCATATAAAAAAACTCCTGCTGTTTACGCTACCACAAGGCTGGTACACCCAGGTTTGTGACAACATGCTTAGTGTTACAGTGTTCTAACACTAAAGCCAAAAACCATTACTTCTGTTTTCTGTTCATTAAGATAAAAAGAGAGATCCAGCCAAGCTTAAAGATCTTCCAGACAGTCAATTAAAGCTCTAATGATGTAGCCATCCTTCCGTTTTAGCTGCACATAAATCTAAGTGTCGTCTGCTTGGAAAAAAATTGGAAGCAATTTTGTGCTTTCAAAATATTAATCCAAGCGGCAACAGAAACAAAGAAAAGAGCAAAGGGCCGAGTATTGACCCCTACAGGATCCTTCATGAAACGGAGCAGATGAAGATGTGCAATTGTTTAATCTAACACAAAAGAACCGGTTATGATTTAAACCACTCTGGGGCTACGCTGTGAATGCCTACACAATGCTGCAAACAAGAAATGAAAATATTATGGTTCACTGTGTCACTATTTAGTCTAAAAGAATAACGTAGTCACCTGAATCTGTAGCCAGAAGGATGTCAGTAAAAACCCTTAACAAAGCAGATCTAGTGCTATGACGAGACTTAAAACCAGACTAAAAAAAATACCTCAAGAACTTTATTTTCATCTAAAAAGGCTTTCAAATAAGTGTAAACAATTTTCTCCAAAATGTTGGAGTGAATAAAAAGCTTAGAAATGGGTCTAAAGTTGAATAACAAAAAGGAATCCAGACTGCATTTTTTGATAAGAGTTTGGACTATAGCATCCTTAAAAATCCTAGGAACCACAACTCAGGAGGACAGGCTTAATATTTCTAAATTTCAATTCATTCTCAATATTGATATTTAATATTTAGCAGTAGTATTTGCTTATGTGATGTCACAGTGCCGACATCGAAGTTAAGTTGAGCTGATGAGCCAATCCTGTGTATAGATTTGTGTCTGCACGCAAGTGTCCTCGAGTTCTTCTGCAGATAAAAGTGTCTGTCCAGTAATGCTCTAACAACGACATGCATTTTTCAGTTCTGCACAGTGTTTGTTTGTAGCAGGTTCTCTGCTAGATCACATCTTATTTATCATGCAGCTTCCTTTCAGCCTCGTCTCAAGCCTCAGTTTCACGGCTCTTCTTTATAGCTTAATTTCTACAGTCAAACTTCCACAAACTTTCATCACGTTCAGCTCGAGGGTCCTTAAGGTCACACTAAAGACACATTGGCTCGAGTCAGGAATGATGATGAAGGTGGAATGTGGGATTGTGGGATTTGACAGGGCTGACTTGTGATTGGTTAACAATGATAAGATGACTCCCATGTGACAGGGGATTGGGAAGAGTTGACTTGTGATTGGTAGGGGGTTGGGATATCTGCCTGGATACAACTAGAAGCCGATCATCCCGTGTCAAACGTAAAATGTGCTGTAGAAGGAGCACGTGGTTACCGTAGCAACACCGATCCTGTGTAACATAGCTGATGAGTCATAGGTAATCCAAAGTTTATCTAGTCATTTTGTCAAAATAGTAATCAAATCTAATTAATACATGTCAAGTATGTATTAAGTACTTGCTACACCCATATGTGCACATACGGGCACGTTATACACAAGAAAAAGAAGTAATGTGACCTGAGAGAGCGTATCACTAGGGACCACATAGATAGAAGGTGCTCTTTGTGGTGCGATGCTGTAAAGAATGAAGCCTTGGGCTAATTTTACACATCTCACTATTGTTTCATGACCACAGAAGGAATTCCCCATTTCTATTATGACTTCTGGTGAAACTTAGTGCTGGCAATTTACTGAAAAATGAGTATGCTTCGGTGGTTCTGCATGTTGTTTAAAGCTCTGTTGGTCAAAAAGTGCTTTCATGACTTGGGAAAGGAATGTGGAGTGTCTTTCAGAGACAGAGGAATGCGATGCCCATGTGTCCCGACAGGAGTCAATTCATCAAATAACTCTGTGATCCCATCAGCTTTGTGTCAATAATAATCTTCTGCCTTCAGGTGCTCCCAGCAGATGAATGCCACCCAAGAGGAGCGCAATGTCATCACTGTCACGTTGTCAAGCCCCACATTTGGGGAAACAAAGGTGGAGAGTCGGGTGAACGTCAGCAGGGGACGGTTCAACACTCTTGAATGTGTGGCTACAGTGGAGGGAGAACAAGCCTTCACGCTCTTTTCTATCAGTGGTGAGCTAACGTCATGTTCATTGAGTGCATGCACACAAAAGCAGCTCAAAAACACAGGTAGCTCAGATAGGGGCCACAAAGATTTAAAGATGCTGGTGCCTGTCAGTCGCATGTTTTGTTGCTGAATTGATGTAATCCTTTGCAAGCCCTCAACATCAGATTAGGTTTAGATGCAAGCGGGACAACAATGCAAAAGAGTTCATAAATGTAAAAATGTTTTTACTTTTACACCACAAACCTTTTTCCACCAAATTTTAGTCTCATTTAAATTAGAACAGTAATCTCAGAGATTTTTCTGTGTTGTAACCCTGTCTAAGTGGGCGTGCCCCTCAGCAGACCCTACAAGAGATAATTCCTTAGCTCAAAATATTTACTAAAAGCACAGTTTGGGAAAGGGTTGACCCATAAATGTCATCCTATTGCTAGATCTTGGTTGGCTGTCCTGTGTTTTGTAAACATTGGGAAAGAGATACTACATCAGAAGCGATTGACTATGATAAGATGTTGTCACTCAGAAAAAAGGAATTAACTCCAGCCCTTTGTGCACTTTATGATTCCAAATCCGCTCTCTTGTAACGGCCTCCCCATCTGCTGTACAATGTTCTCAAAGTGGTGTGGGAGCAGGAACTGAATGTACTCCAGTGTTGTCCCTGTCTGAATTTGGACTCCCGGGTTCATGGAAGACACAGAGGGCTAACTCTTGCTGCAGTGGGTTTTTGGATGAGCATTATGAGGAAGGCGAGTGCTTGCAGCCACACAGGACAGGCCTTTGGGAGCGTGTGCCCAGGATTTTTGTGCTTCACAGACTAACAGCAGACCAGGCGGAGGCGCTGAGTGTGCAGCACAGTTGGAGTCCTGGCGGTGCTGGGCATTCTGGGGCTGCAGGAAGCTTGGAGGTGTCAGTGAGCTGCAGCAGAGAAAACAGAGCTTCAGAAACCACTGACAGGTTTACAGGAGATTAGTTCCTGCAGACTCTGCATTCTCAGATTTGAAGTGGAGAGAAAGCTTCTTATCTCTAAAGAGCTTATTACACCCCAGTGTACAGAGGAGCAAAACAATGAGGCATCACAACCAGGCAGACACAAAGGAACAGAACACTGATTAACCATAATTACTCACCAGCACAGCTGTAAAAGCAACTGCAATTCAGTAAACAAATATTGCACAATCAAATGGGATTTAGGCAATAAAGAAAATGAAGTGTAAAATTTGCAAACAAAGAATAAAAGTGGCGAACTCTACACTATGTAAACATATGTAATTGGATTAGTTTGCTGCTATTTGATCAAAGTGGGCTTTACTGTGGCTTAGCCTTCTCTGGCTTTCCAATGTCATTTAGAGTGTAAACATGACAAACCAGTAAAGGAGTCCGTGATGGCTCCATCATTGTTCCATTATCAAACATTATCATTTCTATCCCTTTGCAGAGCGAAAAGTTCCCCATGATCTGTTCACTCCTCTGCTGATTGGCTCCGTGTCAGCAGCAGGCATCCTCTGCCTCATCCTTATCATGCTGTTCTACAAGTACATGCAGGTAAAACAGCAAAGCAGTTTTCCTATGTGGCACACCTTTTTTGACTGTATTTTCTATAGGAATGAATGTGAAGCATGTTGAAACCTCATGATTTAAGTTGCATCATGCTGTGGTATCTTTTATTTCTCTTTGTTCATGTCAGAAACCCAAATACCAGATTCAGTGGAAAGTGATAGAAGGAATCCATGGGAACAACTATGTGTACATTGACCCCACACAACTGCCGTACGATCACCAATGGGAGTTTCCACGAAACAATTTGCGATTTGGTGAGCATGCTGCACTCTTTTGACAACATCAGTTAGAGCGTGCACTCTTGCTGTGCTTCCATAATACCATTAATCTATCATTCCTGACACATTGCAGTGTTTATGTTCTGGGTATCATGGTCATGGGTTGTCAATGTTTTTGATGCAAATCACAGTAGGAGCAACGAGATGTGGAGATGAGCGATGTTTGTCTCAGTAATAGTTCCAATAATAATAGCAAACAGTGCAGTCATTATGACATCACAGCTGCCACCCCTCAGGCTACTACACGCTGATTGAGTCAGATTGTTTTCTAAGTATATGGACACAGTATTAAGGCTTTAGGCAGGTCCAAATATTACTGACTAACCCGTTCTACAGTTCATTAATGGCGAAAGAAACCCCACACCCTCAATCCCAACAAGATATTGTTTATTTATTCCAGGTGTGGTTTTAAACAGGCCTTCTCAAACAGGATCCTGCATGTCCTGGTTGCCTATGCACACAGCCTGGGGGCTAAAACTGTTGCTGTCCTGGGAACATTGGCTTGGAGCCTGTTTGTGGGAGGGAACAAGGACGGGAAATAACAATTTTTCTCCCTGTCATCTTGTCTTCAGGAAAGACGCTGGGATCTGGTGCATTTGGAAAAGTGGTGGAAGCCACCGCATACGGACTCTCCAAAGCAGACTCAGTCATAACTGTGGCAGTGAAAATGCTAAAATGTAAGCTCGGTCAACAGATATGCAAATAAAGCGGGACAACCATAGCGTGACTGTTTTGACTATGCGACCTATGCACAGTAGCTTTTATGTTCCTAGGAATTTCTGTTGAATATATGCCTGCAGGTGTTCAGAAACAGGCAGCTGTTGTGTTGATATTTTTACTTGGTGGTTTGGACACTTCCACTGAAATAACTAATCTAAAAAGCACCTTTTATTATATTCAGCCTGCAGCCTATTCTTTTAATCCAGTAGAAACCAGATCAAAGTATCTAATCATACTTCCACTTGAGCTGACTTTTCTTTTAATCCTTTGGTAATCACTGAATTTGTTGCTTTTTTTTTCACAGCAACCGCTCATGCTACAGAGAAAGAGGCACTGATGTCAGAGCTAAAAGTCCTCAGTTACTTGGGAAACCACATGAACATTGTCAACCTGCTGGGAGCCTGCACTGTTGGAGGTTTGGCAGAGATGTTGTCTCATGTTATTGGCTTTAGGCTGTTCTGAATGTTCTGACATTCAGTTTGTTGAAGTTCCACCTGATTTTGCTTCATTGTAGCTTTGTGATACAGATTTTGGAAAATCACCCTAAGGAGGCATGTTTCTTTGTCTGCAGGCCCTACGCTGGTGATCACAGAGTACTGCTGCTTTGGAGACCTTCTTAACTTTCTCCGCAGAAAGAGAGAATCCTTCATCTGCTTCAAGCTTGAGGAAGACTACTACTATCGGAACGTCACGCAACAGAGAGTCGCAGAAGGGTCAGGTTCTTTATATTGTATAGAAAGTCAATAATTGTGTGTAGAAGAGGAAAAAGAGTACTAGTATTTACAATCCAGAACGTGCGTAGGAGGAGGGTATTTGGACAGCAGTGTGCTTGTGTGAGGCAGCGCTCAGCTGAGACCAGACTGCTCCTTTCCTCCTCACAGTGACAGATTGAACGGCTACATGACCATGAGGCCTTCTGTCGCTGGCAATCCTCCGTTCAGCTCATCCTCCGAGTGGACACGCTCACTACGCAAAGGCAAGCCAGCCGACCATTCATCAAATTTCCACAAACTTAAAATTTGCAGGAAGTAATTAAAATAATGCAACAGAAAATGAACTTTTCTCTCATTCTCAGATGGTTCCTACATTGAAGCAAACGAAGAGAGCGAAATGTTCGATGAGGATGATTTGTCTCTAGAATCTGAGGATCTTCTCAGCTTCTCATACCAAGTGGCCAAAGGCATGGAGTTTTTAGCTTCCAAAAATGTGAGCATCTATCTGAATACTCAGATCTTATATCATCAGCTACCTTAATTGACTTTTGGATATTACTCAGATGTCTGATGACTCCCTTTTTTTTTGTTGTTGTTACGTAGAGCTCTGATCATGTTTCCACAGCTAGTAAACAGATCTAAAATGCATGTTGGAGCATATTGTTGAAACATTTATTAGCCGTCAAGGCGAGGCAAAGATACTGTGACCAGTGAGCTCACATATCAGTGTCAGTGGTTGTATCACACAGTCAGTCATGGAAAATTCAGTATCAAAGCACATTTGAAAACATCCCCATTCATGGTTAATGCATTACTATCAGTTGTTCGTATATCATCAGATTTTTAATGGTGCATTTGTTTTTCAGTGCATTCACAGAGACCTCGCTGCCAGAAATGTCCTACTGACTCAAGGAAGAGTGGCAAAAATCTGTGATTTTGGCCTCGCTAGAGACATCACCACAGACTCCAACTATGTAGTCAAAGGCAATGTAAGTCTGATTTTATCTTTGTGCAAGCCATCTAAAACATTTCTGAATCAGATTCAGACGGTATGTGTCACTGGGCTGGTAGCATACTGACAGCAACAATAGAGCAAACGTTGTTGTGTAAGACACAAGTCATGGACTATGTTGCAAGATCTTTGTCCTACTGTCCAACATCTTTGCTATGCTATGCTTTTTAAGACCTTTCTATGGAGAGAAATTAGACTCAATATCATTGTGTGTGCGTAATACATGGTTTGTAAACCGTTTAAACTAATTTGTGTGTAACTTTGGGTACTTGTATGTGTAACATGTGGTT
>JBBBVU010000015.1:24599966-24617883 GCA_037177055.1 Atherinosoma microstoma | reverse complement strand
TACCAGTCAAAAGTTTATATATACACATCATATGAATGTGCTCTTTGAAGAGACTGGTGATGACCTACCCTTTGTCACATTCTTACTGAAACTGAAAACCTAACGTTTTTTTTTGTTTGTTTTTGCTGGAGTGCGTTAATCAGAGAAAAGAATCAAATGCCAGCTGAGCATGCATAAATCAAAATTAGTGCTATTCATGTTACTTGGAACAAAGTTTGCTTAGCATCACCTAGTGAAAACAACCTGCCAACTTCCAGCCAATCAATAGTATTGTTCCAGGTACATGGTAGAATAAGTAATTTATCCAGATTCTATTTAGCAGGAGTAGAATGTCATCACTGAGTTCTGACATGCAACTTATTGGCTGTTAACTTGCTTTTACTGCTTGGACCAGGTGTCATGAACATTGACCAGGCACTTACCAAAGAAATTACTGGCTGGCAGAGCACAAAGCTGTGCACATAATGAGCATGGAAACTTGACTGTGAGCTACTATTGTAAGGAACTGGACCTACCTGATGGTTTGCAAACCTTCAAAAAGCCCAGGCCTGCCTCTCATCTATCCACTGGCGCCACTCAAAGTTTCCTGATTCTCATTCTGGGTAATTGGCCAGCCCCCGCATAATTGGTTAGTTCTTTGTGCCTCACAGACATTTCCATTTCTATATTAGACAACCTTGCTTCTCCTATTAGCTTCTGCCATACGGGCCAATTTTACATCACCAACCACTGACAACCATTCTGCCAATATCTCCCACATCATAGTGGGAATGGTACGGTGCCATCAACTGCAGTAATAACAAGGAAATGATCAGCTAACTGTGCATCAGCCTGGTTTTTATCTCAAATTCTGAGATATGCACCACACTATCTGGGTACGAGCTACTCTGGAACACAGTCCATGTAGATATTTAATTATGATTCCATCTGTATATTTTTTGACAATTATTCAGTCATTTCCTAAAGCAATTAAAACATAACCAGGTTGCCCACAATACAATGTTCTCCAACAGGAAAGCTCAGCTGGTAATAAATTATTTGTATGATGGATATTTGCATTTAAGAAAATTTAACCAAAGTTCAATAGCAGGATATTATTAAAAAAAACCAAAATAGATTTGCTATTAATTGCAATTAACTGCGCAATATTTCTGATTAATCATGATTTAATGGACTTTGAGTATGACTGCCCCACAATCCCACCTCCACAACCTCTCCGGCCAGTGTTTACATAAGGTTCTGTACGTGGGTACACTAATGCTATCACTCACATGACACTGCAATCTTATTACTGCAGCTTTTATTTTTGATGTACAGACTAGCAAGACTCTTGTCAGTCATTACAGCTCAACAAGGCTCATTTGTTGGGGGAGGGGAAGTGGAAGTCAAGATCATCCCACATACACATATTTTGTGAACGGTGGACGTAATGCAAATTGCCACTTTTACTTTTGGTAACATAAATAAATGTAGGGTGAGGCTAACTATATATTCTTAACAACAGTATTATTACTGGTTTTAGTATAACTTCCACCTTGGACCAAAGATGATTTTATTTAGACTATGCACTTCCTGAGGATGGTATGGCATGTGTCTAAACTTACTAAGCATGATGGAAATGGACCCAAGCCTCCACTAGTTCAGTGTTGAGCAGCAGGTGTGGAAGCTCTCTGAGGTCTCAGTCAGGTTGGCCATCTAGTCTGGGTTGATGCTATGCAAAGCTTCGCATATGCACATCTACCACAACTTCAGTTATTAATTTTCTGACCTGATATTTCTACCTTTTGAAATGATTACCAATGTGTCCTCATGAGTGTGAGTGTTATTAATCCCCCCCAAAACTCATCTGTCTTCTTCCATACTGTTAACATGTTGAAGTTGTCTCCATGGGAAAAAAAACTTTTATTGCTTTCAAATAATTTACAGTTTTGCTCTCTTTTTCAGATTTACCTGAACTTCAGCTCTAGGCTCCCTGTGACGCCCAGAACAAAAGAGGCACTCACTTCTCAGAGCACAGTGATCCAAAGTCTCAACTCTGTCAGCAGGAACAGCGCTCCGACACAGTCCTTACTGGTGCAGCAGGAGGTCTCCTTGGAGGGGACAACCCTCAGAGCCCAATGGGTGTAAGGACCCGCCTAACGTATTTGGCTGCCTCATAAAGTGCCTGTAATGTTCCGCCACAAACCATCCAACCACTTCACTG
Organism: Atherinosoma microstoma; assembly: GCA_037177055.1. Lineage (NCBI taxonomy): Eukaryota > Metazoa > Chordata > Actinopteri > Atheriniformes > Atherinidae > Atherinosoma > Atherinosoma microstoma. The sequence goes on along the minus strand of JBBBVU010000015.1, from coordinate 24,615,680 downwards.
TTCCGCCGCACCAGAGCCAGAAGCAGTTGCTGTCATGTTGCAGAAGGAATGGTAATTGCCATTTCGTAACAAAGAGAACTTCAGAGGACAAATGGGTTTTATCTTTACTTTCACTGTTCTTGCCGACTGTGCAGAGTTCAGGGAGTACACTTGGACTATTGCTCCCCTGTTCATAGTGAAGAACTGTAAAGGCACCAAGGAGGGCGGCGGGACATCAATTATTATTCAAAAACTGTCCTAGGATACATTATTACACTGTTATTTGTTTTGTTACTTTTTTCAGTTACATGCTCTGACACATTTCATAAAGGTTGTTTTGTTTTGTTTTGTTTTGTTTGTGGCAGTCCATATATAACTGTTTTTGCTGTCTATCAGAGTTCTATTTCTTTTTACATTTTGTGTTTTTTTTATTCTTTGTTGTTTTTTTTCTGTCATGGAAATTTAAGTCGCATTTTCTTTTCGGTTGGCTGTTGCAGATGTTGGGAGGGAAAGAAAAAAAAAAAGCACTTGAGGCACTTAATCTCTACATCACTCCACACACCATGTTATACTTTTCTTTTTTTTTCATTGCTCTTATTGTCAGTATTATTTCCAACTGTTCAGATCTATGCTATATGAAGAAGATACTTTTTGGGGGCCAATTTAAATTGAGATATGGAGACACTGATATATAAGCTGTTTGATAGCATGGTCGGTCTGATGTCCGTAATTGCTTCAAGTTGATTAGGAGATACGTTTTCTGCTCTTTTTATATCAGATGTCACAGCCTAGAGGGCACTTAACTGGACCTTGCTAACACATACCGTGACTCAATGCATGATCTCACACACACACGCACTCACACACAGTTATATTTAGAGGTGTGGTATAGATACATTAGATAAAGTATGGTACGCTTGCTTTTCATTTATATGCTTGTTGATAAGTATATATAAAAGATCAGGTGTGAGATCACAGTCTTGACAAAGCTGACAATCTATGATGCCCGCTGTTGTTACTATTCATCTTAGCTTTGTCTCATAAGCAGGTCATGTCTAACAGCTGGACCGCAAGAGAGAAATCAACAGGTCTCTTGTAAAGGTGTATATAACTGTTCAGGTTCACATGGTTCTCCTGCCACATCATCTCAATATTTGTTTACAAGTGTGAGATAGGTACTGCCATTTCTAAGATGACTTTTCTCTGCTTTTCCCCCTTTATCCCTTCATGAAGGACCAGGAGGCTGTTTTTGCTGACAGGCAGTTGGTGTGTTTTTACTCCCTTATGTTGAGCTGTAATTCTTTATAGTGCAGAATGTTATCATGAATTAAGTCAAGGCAATGCTAATGTGATATGCCATTAAGTGGACTGCAGTGTTCCCTGAGGTGACAAGCCAGAGGAAAACAGGAGGTCTTCAAGGCTTTCTGTTTGGATGTTGACACTAAGCACAGAACTTAGTGTGTCGGTCATCTCATTGTTCTCCGGCCAGTAGCTGGTTTCCTAGCTGTCCCTCTCTTCTTTGTATCCAGCTGCTTCCTCTATTAGAAGCGGGACTTTCAGCACCTCTCATCCAGTAGTCTGTATCAGTTCAGACCTCTTCCCACTGGTGGATGTTGCTCTGAGGAGTACAAGGAAAGTGTCCTGTTTGTTTGTATGAACATGTGTGTTTGGCTGTATGTGTATGTCTGTGTGTATATGTGTGTGTATGAGTGAGCATGCACGTCCACTTTAATGTGTATGACTGTATGCCTGCTTAGTTAGAAGAATTACTGTCAAGAGGTGCCACTACTAAAGATTCATTAAGTCATTTAGGCTACTTAAACCCTACAGTCTTACTGCTCTTTTCATTTTGTAAATAGAAATGTGCGTATATTGTAAAGTAACGTCTGTTCTTTTGAAGATGTCTATCCCAATGAAGTCATGGTACATTAATGTAGAATTTAAATATGCTGTATTTTCTTATGTGTGCACAGGTATCCTACTGTAGATTCAACTGGAAAGCTGCTTCTGTCTCTTGTCACCATGGTAACTTTAACAACAACAACCAAAAAAAAAGATTCATCTTGGTTAACATTTCTATTTTGGCTAATTCGTCATTTCAACCAGTCTTGCCTGTTCACACGGTCACTCCCCATGGTCAGACGTGATCGTCAGTGTTTGAGGCAATTTCAAGCAACATGAAACTACTAAATTTTACATCTAGGATGGAGATTTCTCCAAATAATAGAGATTATTTTTCCTTTAATTTCTCCAATATATATGCAAGATTTCATGCATTTTGCTGCATATTTATTGAAAGCTTTAGACTTATTGTGTAAATTTGATGTGTTGCTATTAAATGTGTCAATGTAAATAAAATTGTGTATATTGAATTCCAAACTCCGGTTTATTTATGGTTTATTTTCATTTTACATTTGCATTCAGAGATTTAGCAGGCACTTTTATCACAGGTGAGAAAACAATACTCGAGCTTCAGTGCAGTAAGAAACACTGATCTATACTTTTAGTGCTAAATTAATATAAATATATTTGAGTACAGAAGTGGTAGCCATAGCAGGCTACGCATGTTAGGCCACAGGTGTCAAACTTTGGCCCTTGAGGGCTGCTGTCCTGCAGGGTTTTGATGCTTCCCTGCCACAACACCCCTGATCCAAACAGCTTGTTGTCAACTTCTGCACAATGACCCATTAATTTGAGTCAGGCGTGTTGAAGCAAAAGACATATATAAAGCCCACAAGACAGTGGCCCTTGAGGACCAGAGTTTGAGATCCCTGCCCCACATTCACTCTGTATCCATGCATTACTGACCTGATTTTGATCTGGGCAGTGCAAGCATGGAGACAAACTGGAGGTCATAACCATGGTCTACAGCAAGAACTAGGTGGCATCCTGAGTTTGATACAGCCTGATTTATTGTAATGTAGAGAGAAAATTACATGATTTAAAGACAGCCGTGGCATGGCAGAGATGGATAGCTGGTCATCCATCAGACAATAGCAATTTTTTTTATTTTTTTTTAAATATTAAAGTAAAGGTTAACCACAGAAGTTGTGTGGTGGCTTAAGCTGATTGCTTCTTATGTCTCAGAACTTTATGTGACCTAGGTCTGGTCAAGTAATACTTCCTACATTTGATCAGGTTTTAAGTATTTGGATATCATCCAGGTAAGGTTGTGATCGGTTCACTTTGCTGAGGCAAAACAAAGATGTCTTGTGGTGGCCTGAATCTGAGCAAGATACAGAACTGACAAAGACAAAATCTTTTCATCACTTTGTGGATGTGGCCTCTGGGAACTGTTTTAGAAGAACATCGATTTAGGACTCCCAAAACCCCCGATCTGTGTGGACAAAACACAAATCGTCCATGTGGATAGGGCCTTAGTCTTAGCCCAAGTTGGTTAGGTCAGTGCCAAATCTGCGGCATCCTTCATTTCACAACTTGGTGGATTAGGCTGTCAAGCAGAAAAAACATTTAGGCTACCATGGCATCTTCAATATTTGAAGTGGTTATCAGGGATAGGACACAAGTAATTTTTTTTCCCTTTTTTTTTCTTTTAAAAAAAAAGTAATTTTATCTTTTGTAGTATTGTTCTCAGTTGGCTCTAGCCCAGAAAAAGACATCTGGCCATGAGGGGAAAGCCAAGAGAAGGACAGTAGCACTTGAAGCAGCAGACTCAGTGCAGAAAGTTGCGTGGGCAGACTCCATTGTTTCAGGATCTAACTGATAAGAGACAGGCAGGAAATCCCACAATTGAAGTAAAGAAGTTTGTTAGCTGGGCATTAGGAAGTTTTAAAGGGAAAGGAGAGAGAGAGGCTGAGGTGAATCTGTTTTGTATCACACTAATTAGACTATTAGTAAAATTTAGATATTATATTTCATTAATCAATTAATCAAGTATAGATCATGCATTTTCATTGTAGGAAATGCTGTTTTGCATGATTATCATAATAAACAGTTTCTCTCAGACTACAAAACAGAATCAATGTTTACTTCCAGCCTCAGAATAAGAACATTCAAACAAACCATTGTTTTTCTTCTTCCCTTTTCTTTTTGTTAGTTTTTTACATAACATCAGACCAATATTGTTTCTAGTAACCACTCCTCTTTTCATATTATTTGATCATTTTCTATTTTTTGTTTCCATGAACAGCGACCAGTTTAATCATGTAACCCCCTCTCTTTGCTCGACAAGCCCCCCGTTAAAATATGGTTTCCGCGATTGCTTAACACAACGCAGTTCCTTGCAGTGATTGTAAATTTGATAAGCATGTCACTTTTCTTTAGAAAAAGTCTGTGGTAAATCTAGCAGTTTGATATGAAAAACCTGTAGTTTTTCTCCCTTTTTTTTTTAAGCTTAACTGTGGTAAGGAGGAAACAGAGAGACTGGAGCGTTACAACCACTACAGAGATCCAGGGCCTATCTCTTAACAGTAGGCAAAAACATTTACAGTCTTCCTTTTCTTGAGTTCCAGAGAATAAAACTGCCTTCAGCCTCTGTGATGTTGCCTAATCATGGATTTCTTTTTTTATTAGAAAAAAAGAAACATTTAACAACGCCCCCCCAGGGCCTCTATTAAATGACCTCCCTTGACCACATCACAATGTCTTTCCTCAGCATCATGTGATGCTTCATGCCTCACCATGTGATGCTTGAGCTCCATCCTTTTTGTCAGTGAGCTACTATGTAACTGAGATAGCATCAAGTCCTCACTCAGAAAGAAGGGTTGCCTTGATGTACACCACAACACATTCCCATATCCATTGGACTCCCATGACTGAACTGAATACTAGTATTGTCACAGGCCGTGTCCTTCACTAGCCAGCGTATTGTATTTCAGGTCACTTTTGAATATTTTTTAAGTAAGTAATTTGACTCAAAACAAAATGCAAAAAATAAAGCAGCATCAAGTACTTTGTATCTCAATAACGTTTATTGTGCATATTTAGCAATTGACGGATGTGTTAGGGTGAAAAGGAAGGCAGTATAGAGGGAGCATATGGTGCAGCTAACGCTGCACAGGAAACATGTACCCCTGTGTGCACCCCACCGGGGGCAGGGGAGGGGTGCTCCTGAGGCCTGCCAGCCACAAACTCTGAGATACACAAACCACAAAGGGAGCTGACAGAGATGGCCGGGTGAGGATGAGCATGCATGTGTGTGTGTGCTGATGGCTGCAGAGGGTGTGCATGTGTTAATGGTATGGCTGTTGGGGGAGGTAGAATTTTATCTAAGGTACACTGCACTTCCTCATGCGTTAAGAGTGAACCTTCTGTTCCCAGCACAGTGTGTGTCGGGTCATTAACAGGCCAGGTTCAGACCCAGGCTCAGATTCAAGCAGATGGCTTACATGACTTTGGTGTAAACAAATAAAACATCGAGCAAACTATAGGGGCAGCTTTGTTTGATTTGCAAGATTTTATAGAGATTTCTCCCCGCATGTAAAGATATGATGAATACACCCATTTCATAAAACTAAATATGGTGTATGAAGATGAAAGGATTAGCCCTATCAATCACATCCGTCTGTCATGGCAACAATTAGCTTGGCATGAAAACTACAAACAACTTTTGAAATAAACAATCAAACAATCTCTGTCTCATTCATTTAATCCACATATCTTTTGATTACTTTATAGGAAATTAAATGCCAGACTGTTTTGTCATCAGGCAACTTTTTGGGGTTTGCTTTGTGCCTCTGAGGCTGCCTGTTCACCTATATGCAAATAAAATGAGTCAGCTGCAGGTAATAGCTGATATGCTGGAACACATGGGTCTTATCACTCAGCAAAAAAGCAAATTAATGTGTTTTGTGTTATTGTAATATTAAACACACATAGGTCACCAAATCACTTTCTATTATTTCATTAAACTGCAAACAGTTAAGGTATAAAACGTTACAAACCCAGTTAGCAAATCTGCCTACTTGCAGTCTTGCTTTTAGTGGTATAAATTATTTTTTTTTTATCTTGTGTCATAGAATTTCTGATGAGTTATCCCAACCAATATCACATACGTGCATCAGAAATACAGCTTTGACAAGACAGAACTGAGGTAATCTGGTGTTGCTTTACTAAAAACAGATGGCACCCTAGCATGCTCACTGTGACAATGCTGCTTTTAAACACAGTTTTTATATCTTACATGACATTTCATGAATAAACATGACATTTAATAAATGAAGTCAACACTATGCCTGAGCATATCTCCCTTGGATCTGCAATGTCTTAATGATCATTTCAGTCAAACACTAAAGTAACCCATGTTTCCAGTGTCATAAATGTAATAAACATAGGGAGCTAAACCTGTTATTATGGCTTACAAAAATATTCACAGCTTATAGTAGTCCTGCAGGCAGACACACCAGTCTCTGTGAAGAGCTTTACAGCTCATTCAGGATTACCTGTGCTTTGTCTGTTGTCTCATTGATAAATGCTCTCTTTGCCTGGTCTATGAGCTTTGGATGGTTTCTCTACAGAGGTTTTTGTGGTGCCATGTTGTTCCCATTTTATGATGATGGATAGTGCTGTGTGGGATTTTAAAGTTTCGTGTTTTTTTTGTTTTCTTTGTTTGTTTTCTAAATATATAACCCAACCCTGAGTGGTACCTCTCAACAACTTTGTCCCAGACCTGTTTGAAATGCTTTTTGGCATTCATGTCGCTTGTATGGTGGTTGCTCTTGATTAGCAGCATTGCAGAAGGAGGCCTTTCAGAACACGTGTATTTGAGATTGTGTAACACTTGAATACCTTGGTTAACCTTCTTTACGTAATTATTTTACTTATGTAGCTAATAAGATCTAATTTTGGGGCTCCATGCAGCATTGGCTGCATATTATGAGCTGTGTGCTAATATACTAAACTGAAACCCTCACATTATCATCTGTTGTTTTGCCCCACATTTCATCATGTTTCTTATGTACATGATTGAATTCTAGTTGCTGGACTCAGACTGTATGGTTCCTCTGCACCATATCTCTGTCTTGCCAGCATGGCGGTGCTGATGCATGCTTTTATATCTAGTATAATAGATTATTGTAATGTCGTGCTCTCTGTACTTCCCAAAAGGAGTATTTTTAACCCACAATTGCATCATAACTCTGCGCAACATATTTTGATAAGGACCAGAGGGTAGGAAGACATTACACCAGTTTTAAAATCGCCACATTGGCGCCCCTTGTATTTCAGGATTGATTTTAAGGCCCTTTTAGTCGTCTAAGGTTTAAGGTTCTTTTGTGTTAATGGTCTTGGGCCTTCTTATATAGCTTTAATTATGAGCCCTTTTGGACCTGTGAATCCACATTTCTTTTCTTACCTGCCCTTCACACTAAAGCAGTGCTGAAAAGCAGGTGTTTTTCCATCCATTTGGGAGAGGTGAGTGTATGGAGCTGAACCTCTTTCCATAGAAAGAGAGAGAGTCAGGGAGGTCTAAAGGCCATTGACAGAAGGGTAAGATAGGACTTAGATTCCTGGACACCTAATGAAGCAGTTTGGTTATGTCTCAGCTTTTTTAACCTATTAAGACCAGATGTATTTGTGCCTCCCACTTTTAGACCTGATGTTATGTTTTGCAAATTAAAACTCATTTGTATTGGAGCATCTTTTAAAACATGCAGTTTTTTGGCTGAAAAATGAAAAAAACCAATGTTATCAAGCTGTTTTCCAACATTACCCAGGTTTTATAAATGCTTTATATCTAAAAAGGTTAAAGGGGTTAAAGCATGATGAGATTATTTTAAACCGGATTTTCTTAATAGACCTTCCACCCTAAGAAAAAAGAAAAGAATATGTGTTTAGATTGAAGATAAACGTGTCTGTTATCTCGTAGTATGAAGTGGTGAAAGGTTTTTGTTCTCTGTCTGAAGATATGGCTGTCTCATTCAGTTATGTTGCTTGGTGCAATATTGTTATTTTTGCACTTAGGGTGTTAATAAATATATTAACTTTTTTCTTTCTTTTTTACTTGTCTTGTCCAGCATTGTAGCAAGCAGAATGATGATATGGCTGCAGTGTTGTGCCGAACAAATTTGCTTTGCCAAGAGGGACTTTATTTTAAACATAAATAGGGGCTTTATTATCTTTATAAAGCCCCTCTTGGTAATATGAATTCCTTTTTCCTTTTATTCATTTTTGTTTGTTTTTTCTAACAAAAATATTAACTTTTGAAAGAGGAATGAAAAGTATTTAGAAGAGCATGAATCATGCGTGCATGAAGTCAATCTATGTCAAGTTGATCATTAACACGCAAACATAGCAGAGAAACTCTGCACTATTCTTATCTGCGTCTAACTTTACAAACTGCTGTTGTAGTCTGCTGAGCCTTTTGCATTCACTAGCTGTGCCGTCACATTGGTGCTCAGTAATATCTTTTATTCAGATCCTACCACAGAGTGTATTGAAAATGAAAAAAGTCCCATCCCATTTAAATATATCTATTGTATTTGGCAAGTTTAACAATCCTATATTGAAACTTTTGAAAACTTTTTTATGACGTGCAAATTTATTCGAGAAATGTTTGACTGCTTAGACATTCACATTTAGATCTTTATTGGGGGCAATTTATTCTGTTAGGTTGTCTTTAGAGACTTTTTGTGTGTTGGAACATTCCATCGGGCAAAAGGGTATCATCTGTCTTCTCATTAAACATTTAACTGGTGCTGCAAGGCTAACAAAAGTGAGGTATTGAGTTCATTTGCATCTCCAGTTTCCCCGGATCTGGCACATTGATCACAATGTTTACCCAGTTAACTTAGCCAAACATGCCATTCATTCCAGATGAAACTATTCCTTGCTCCATTGGCTCAACTTATCTGGATTGGGAAACCATTCAACAGATGTACATGACATCAGAAATAAAACAGACCTAAACTGAACTTTTAAAATGCATGAAAACATATTAGTCATGCTTAATCAAAGCTCTCAAATCCAAATGAACACACTTTAATGTTGCATTTATGGGTTGAATCATTGCATGTATATGCTCCATCCTGAAATAGACCAAGACAATCTACACATGAAGTTTAATCTTCATGTGTCAAGATCAAATCTTTTTGCATCTATTTGCAAAAACCATGAGACAAAAATGCATATTTATGCAACCATATTCCCAATAAAGCAGCTCATATTAATGTATCTTTCTGTTTCTATTGTCAGACAGAAAATGAATCAGAAACTATGACTGAAAAGCAGCCTATTGAGATTATTGAAATATTCCAGACCACAATCATACTTAAGAAAATCACAATTTTATAACCATGGCCAAATCTGACAAAATCACAATTTAAGTGACTGATAATCATCATTATTTTCATTTTCATTGATTTTATCTAACCAGGAATAAGACTTACTAAGATCAAAGATCTCTTCTGGCTTCTGGAAAAGTGTCTTAGTGAATCACTTTGCACTTTTTGTGCTAAGTTTATATGATTAAAGATAAGACATGACTTCCACCACCATGTTACTCTATTTGTGCAGCAATCAGAATAACGTTCTCTGCGTCTTCTCTGTATTTTTACTCTACAACCCAGCTATAGGCAGAATCTGGACTCATAGCTGGATAATGCTCCTCCACATGTCCAGAGTCTCGTGGAGGCATACTCAATTCCGTCCAACAAGCAATCCAGCAGGTTTTCCATGTATCCCTGTTCCAACACACCTGACTCAAATTAATGAGTTATTTTTACCTTAATTGGCTATTACATCCATTTAATTTCATGAGGTGTTGAAGAAGAAATTGAAAACCTGCTGGATTGTGGCCCCTCGTAGGACCGAATTGAGTATCAGTGGTCTTGTGCATATGTTGCTGATACCAGCGCAAACAGGTCTGAACCATTGCAGAATAAGCTGTTTGGCACTGGCAGAGAAGATTTGGCAAGATTTTCACTGATGCATCCGACATATTAAGCTCTGCTGCTCAACCCACAAAAGCATTTTCCACAGAAATGTGGCACTGTTTAAAAGAGAAATAAGCAGACTTTCCAATGGTATAAGATCTATTGCCAAGAAGCATTTTTACAGCAAAGAAATAATCCACTGAACACAAATTTCCTCACTTTTTGTTCTAAGTTGATGTAATTAAAGAAAAACAATTATTATCTGAACTTTCCCTATTTAGATTTGATCATATTTGATCAATTTTTATTGTGAAGTAGTTTGCTGCAAAATGTTTCAGAAATGATGGTGATGCATAAACTGGTCTGTGGGATAACTTTTCTAGTCAGGAAGCAGCTTTTCATTGTCCCCAAAGCCCTTCACATATGGTGTAAATGAGAGAGGAAATCTGTGAGATCATGCAAGTGTAGCGGAAAGTAACCAGAGGGCAAATGCCTCCAGTTAGATGAAACACATGAGCAGCTACAGCCAGACTCCATTGAAAACCTCTGAAATATTTCAGTGAAACTGATCCTGTTTTCAGGATATAGACAGAGCATTTTTCAGTTTTTCAATTATCGCCACAGAAGATAAACTTATTGCTGCTGTACTAACATTCTACTTAAAATGCTTTGATTGTATGAGCAACCTTCAAATCCACAGATGTGTTACTTTAAGCGATCATCCTGGATTGTGTTTCATTGTCTCCGTGGTATGCATAGGGATAATAAAGACTTGAACTTCAGTTGCTGCTCTGTGAGGTTTTACAAACTCAATTTAATTCAGTTTATGTACAGATCTCAATAGGTAAAGTAAACAAAGTCAATAAAAGTCCAAACGGAGTCCAATTCAATCCCATTGTTATCCTCTCAACTGCAGTTAAATAGTATGTGTAATTACTGCAGGCTAACTGATAACACTGATAGGCCTACTAGTATTCTTACACCAACATTCACTAACTTGATTCAATTCGATGTCTCACTTAACTGGAAGCCGTACAGATATGGTGCATAAGTAATCTTAACCCATAAGAGCCCAGACCCACCTTTTGTTTGAGGAAAATTATATGGAAGATGAATTAGGCCAAATGGACCACATAGATTACAAATCTTTAAAAAAAAAAAAAAAAAGATTACCACCAATACTTTTCATTAATCTCAATTTCATACATATCATCACATTGGGTAGTTTTGGTAAATCTGTTCCATAACTGAAAATAACTAAGCTTAATAATTTTTGGTTGTTAAAACAAATTTCTTTATCTTTTATTTGCATTTACTTTTTTTAACAAAATCAGAACATCCCTAGTTCCTTATAACAACAATTCTGTTGGAATATTTACTACTAAAATATTGAAGCCAAGAGTGGCCGTGGCAAGGCAAGGCAAGTTTATTTGTATAGCACATTTCATGTACAAGACTATTCAAATTATACATTTTATTAATAATTTAGTAAGTTTGGCACAATTAACGTGTTAATATTTGATAAAATAGCCCAAAATGAGGAATTTGTTTATTTGACGCAACAGTTCTTTATATTTTCTTTTATTGTTACAAAGACATCACTTGCCATTTTTCTGGACTATTCTAAAGCTAAAAGCCCGATGTGATCTTACATGGTTGAAACATTCCTTTTGTGGTAAAAAAAAAAAAAAAAAAGAAAATTTCACAGAAACTAGCTAGGTCTGCCACAGGTGTTGTCCAACCATACTGCCAGGATTTTGATTGAATGTCGCTTTGGGACGTTTTAAGTTTAGAATATTCTAAAATAAAACAGGATGGAGGAGTTTCCGGTGCCTTTAAAAGGCTTGTTAAACCTCGGTCCCTGTGGGTTCTTATGAAATGATAAGGAAGATTTAAAAAAGAATCTGTTAATAATTCTGTGAATATGTACATAAATTGTATAATGTTGATGTAATCCAAAAGCCATGAGGAAGTAATGAGTGAACCACACATTATGCAGCTTTGTATGAGTGTCCCTTTGTGATGTTACCGATCAATGTAGAACAGTTGTAAATGTGCCAAAAACTAACCCTCCCCCTATTCTTAACCATGCATTGATACAGGAAAACCTTGCGTACGATGCCACAATCCATCTACTCTCCTAAACTGATTGTATCTCTTTTTAATCCTTTGCAGATTTTCATGCACTTTTGTCTGTTCTAAAACATGAGAAATTGATTATCATGCTGATTATTTTATGAAATTTGATTTAGTTACCGTGGGCAGATTTAAAGACACACAATGTAACTTTCTGACCTTAAAACTCAGCGTTTCTGACTCGTTTGATAACATGGTGACATTTATTATGGATATTTCTGGAGTCGTGGCTGCTCAGCAGCACCCCGACAGCTGAGTTCCGCTTTATGCATGCTAGCAAGCAGATATAACCAAATGTTTTGAATGTGCGGATTCAGCAAAGAAATGCAAGAGGACATTTTCAGAGGAAGATAGGAAAAAAAAGAGAGAAAGGGACAGAGTAAGATATAATAAAAGAGTCAAAATCAGATGGAATTTTACTGACTGGAGGGTGTTCAGAGTACAGGTAAGATGCAAAATGGGTGCCGAATTTGCCATTGATAATTCTGCAGCAACTGTTGCTGAGGAAATTTGCAATAGTTCCATGGTACAGCTTTAATTTATCTACCAAACAAAGTTAGTTTTGTATGGGCCAAGACCATTTATTTGTATTACAACCTCTGTCAAAACTTCAAAATATGTAAAATACTGTTCCCTCTCAGGACTTAATGATGTAGTAACTCAAAACTCTGTCATCAGACAATCCCAAAACACCTTTGAAACACCCAGTGCTGTAACTGGGACGGATGTTTTTACAAAAGGATGGTTGCACATGTTGTTTATTGAAATATTTCAATCTCAAGTAGTTGTTATTTACAAAGTTATGTCTTAGAAGTGATTAAAAGAGTTGCTAATAGCATACCACTATATATCCAGTATGCGTGTTATGTATGTTACCTCACAGTGTTTATGCATGCACGTCTAATACCCAGCAGCACTTTACACAAAAGAAAATGAAATGAGTAATTAAAATATTTAGATCAAACTTGTCAAGGGACAGCGAATGAAAAAGTTAGGGTATGACTGAGTTACAGATAATTATGAAGTAATGCAGTTTCTCTTCTAATGATTAATTAACATTAGATCCTGTGCTGGAAGTTAAAGGGAACTACATTTTTGAGGATGCATTGACTATTGTGCAGTTATTCATTTGTTTTTCATCTGTTCCTCTGTAACTATGCAGAATTGCTTGTGCATTTTCTATAAAGTGTTACAAAGTTGCTCTTGTTTGCAAGATGGTGCCCCCCCTCCTCCTAATTGGCTAGGTTAAGCAAAGACTCTCCCCGTACTACACTACAATCTCCAGTTTCAATGAAGAAATGTCAGCTGCTTGAAGCCTTTTGAGGGATTTCGGCTAAGCTAAGTCATCTAACATGGAGTAAGATCACATTTCCGTTCTGTTTTAGTTTTTTTCCCCCACTGGGGTTATGATGTACAAATTGTTTTCCCATCTAGATAAAATCTTATCATAATAAAAAACCTAACAACCTCCAAATGTTTTCCATCTTATCTGATGCAATCCTTCCAATCCAGGTGGGTACTTCCAAGATACAACTGGCAGATATTAACCAATGCTTATTGACATTACAAGATTTTGACAGTTAGCATGTTAGTGTTAAACACAGCTGGTTACAACTGAGGTCTAATAACTCTTAAACAACGGGTCCTCCAACTTTAACATATGACATGTGTCCCTACAAAGAAAATAAGTGACACTGCTTTGGTAAAGGTTTGTTTCGGATAGGCTAAAAAAGCAATTTAGTTGGTTTTAATGATCTGAGTTTGGGTTCAAAGTGAGGGTCCCCCATTATCATGCAATAGAAAAATGGAACAAAATAAAACCTTGCAGAGTAGTGTTTTGTTGACCCATCTATCTGACCCAGCTGCTTTACTATGCAGACTGGAATTTGAGATTTCATAACATGGACTGTATGTGTAGACACATGAGATGAGAGTTAAAGAGGTGAGACCAAAATATTTTTGAAGTGGAATTGAGGTCTGACCTCCTGCAAATGTAAATAACTCAGCCAGTTCATGATGATCTGACTTCACTTTACTACAGATGGAGGAATGTACCAATTAGATGGAATGTACAACACGAATTCCGGAAAAGCTGGGATGTTCGTTAAATCTGAACAAAATTAAAACTAAAAGACTTTCAAATCACATTAACCAATACTTTATTCACAATAGAACATGCATCATATAACAGATGCCTAAACTTGAGAGTTTGGTCTCTTTCTTGTCTGATATAGGTTTCCAGCTACTGAAGAGTTTGTGGTCGTCTTTGACATATTTTTTGTAAAATGATGCACCAGACGTTCTATGTAGGTGAAAGACCTGGACTGCAGGCAGGTCAGTTCAGCACCCAGACTTTTCTCCTGTGAAGCCATGCGGTTGTGATGGATGCGGTATGTGGTTTAACATTATCCAACTGAAAAACACTAAAACCTTTATTTACTTTTCATCAAGCGGCCCGATACCGTATGCACTTGTGCATCCCCATTCCCTCAGAGACGCAGGCTGAATGCTGATAACACACTGGAAGGTCTCCCTCCTCTTTAGCCCAGAGGACACCACCAAGAAGGTCACATCTGGACTCGTGTGACCAAAGAACACCTTCCCTCTTTGACTAATTTCAAGTGAGTCTTCTGTAACATGTTCAGATATGGCTTTCGTTCTGCATGATAGAGCTGCAGATGGAACAGAGGATTGTGTTAAACGACAGTGGTTTCTGGAAGTATTCCATAGCTGATGAGTGAGGGAGTGTCATCAGAGAGCCCAAGTTTTTCCTTTCCACTGTCGCCCCCAGCATACTCAGGATGTGGGATTGGATTGAAGTCAAGATTCGATGCAATCTGTTTGTTTTCCTTAGCTAGGCTGTTATTTGTTATGTATTGGCTTGTTTGAATACTGATTGGATGAGGTTGTAGGTTCAAGGGAGTTTTGCAATGGCTTCATCTCTGAAAGAAAAGACAATGTTGATTATTTTTCTTTTTTCTTTCTTTTGTTCCCTGCTTCTTTCACCTTATCAATCGCAGAAGAAGTCTGAGGAAGAGAATCGCTGGTTTGGACAAGTCAGGAATGTCTCTTGGAGCTTTTGCAGAATGTATGATCACCCCCTAATTATGGCATATCCTCTCTGAAACACATGACTTACATCGGGTACTTTGTGTGGAGACTAGTATTTGATCCCAGCTTGTCAAAAACGGCACCTGACTTTCTCTTCTCCCGTCATTGTCTCAACTCAGGAATGTTGCATCTCTGCAGTATGGCTGACTGACTCATGCTAGCGAAAGAACACTGCTTATTTTTGTACCAGTTGCATTATGGGAAAGTGCTAGACACACTGCAAATGGAAAATTTCTATGTACAAAACATCAATTTGACCCTTTAGAAGTTGAATATGATTTTCACCACATAGTAAACAGAAAATAATTTCATACTCTGTGTACTGTTCGCACTATGTGTTAACTTCCAAAGTGTTAACATAGATAAACAGCCAGCCAAACTCCTTTTTATGAGCCAGGATAGCGAGCGTACCTGCTCCTTTATTTCCTTTATGCATACACAAGTGCATCACGGTGGCAGCAATGAATCGGAGTGAAACTAAAATAAAGAGATACAAAACACTATTACTAAAGGTCCATCTTGATTGAACAGGTAAGTATAAATGGATATTTTTAACACAATAACAAGATACAGAGCATACTTGTAGCAGTGAAGCATGTAGCAAGAATTGTTTAAAGTTACGCTAACTTAATCATCCTGCTGTACAAATTCAGCACAT
>JBBBVU010000015.1:24556800-24571077 GCA_037177055.1 Atherinosoma microstoma | reverse complement strand
AGTAGAGATTAAACTTTCACCAAATGTAGAAACTTTTAAATCCAGGTTAAAAACATTTCTGTTTTCATGCATCTATGTATGAAACCTGCAGGTAACTTTTAACTCATCTTGCTTTCAATCTGTTTAATGATTGTTTTTCTGTGCTTAAATGATTTTATTGTAATTCTAGCTGCTTTTTTTTATCTGTCATGCTTTTAATGTTTTATGTAAAGCACTTTGAATTGTCTTGAACCTGAAAATGTGCAATACAAATAAACTTGCCTTGGCTTGCCTTACTGTATTTGGTGATTTTATCGGTTTGTTTTTACTTGTTTATGATATTTCTCTAACTTTGTCACTGGAAACTGTCATTCAAATTGATAGGTTTAAGGATGTTATGTTATGGACCAAATAAGAACAGTATTTAAGTACACATTTCCTTTTGATTTAGCAAATAGAACAAGTGAAATGAATACAAAATATTTTTTGATAGGATGCTGAGTTGTGTAATGGCCAATAATGATTTAGTTGAAGAGCTCAAGATTTTCCAACAATCTACTCGATACTTAATTATCAGTCATTTCTGCGCTACAGTAAAATGTAGTTGAATGTAATATCAACCTCAAACACATCATCTCATTCCCTTTTCTGCTAATCAATTTAACTATCTATCTTAATCTAAGTGTACATTTTCTATGCTCAAAATGTTAGTTGGAAAAAAGAGACACATAAACATGTATAGGTTTATAGATGTGACATTTCTATACAGTTTTAAAGGTGTGTATCTGAGCCTTATAATACTACTATTTATGTTCAAAGAACAATTTACTTTGATTTGGTGTGGTCTGATACCGCTCTCAGCATTTTTCTCTAACAACAATATTTATTTTCAATTCAAAACGAGCCATTTATGTTGATATGACACTGGTTAGCTGCCTTCAGCTAGATGCAGTATATTTTAAAAAAAGACCAGAGAATCACATAATTGAACTTTACAGCATAAAAAAAAAGTATCTGATAATTCTTGTTTGTCTACTTTAATAAACATGTCTGGCGCACATTTGCTGGCAGAGGTATTTCACTCAGGTAAAAGTATAGATACTAGGGTTTAAAAAGACTTCTGTAGAAGTTGAAGTATCAACTCAAGCTTTTTACTCAAGTAAAAATGTAAAAGTACTGGTTTAAGAACTGCTTAAAGTATAAAAGTAAAAGTAATCAAAGGGAAAAAATGCTATTAAGGACAAAAGCTGAGGCCACACCACAGGGAATTATAGCGCACTACCCCACCTACCCAAACAAGACATTATTCTAAAGGCTATAATGATAATAATTTTTTATATAAAATGTTAATGTTGGAAAATTTGGGATGCTATATTCTACCTGTTCTCTTGAGTCTCTGCCATGGATATCTTTGTACCAGGCTTCATGTGTCTGCTATGTCCTTGCTGGACTGGGATGTGATTTTTGTCGTGAGCAGGTGCGATGGATTACGTACAATAGGGTGAGAATGGTATATGTTTATACTTCTCATTCAATCCCAATCAAATTCACTTTATTTTTTGTATGTTTTTTTAACGATGACAAGTCAGAATGAAAACAAGTCGAAATGAAATAGGAGGGACGAGGCCATTTTTAAAATGTAAGGACTAGACAGTACAGATAATTGCATGAAAATATAAGAAGTAGGAGTAAAAAGTTAGCTGAAAAATAATTATTCCAGTGAAGTATAGATACCCCAAATTTCTACTTAAGTAAGGTAAAGAAGTATTTTAGAGTTTGTTACTTGACACGTCTGTTTGCTGGTGAGACACATCAGGTTAGAATCTTTTGCATCATGTATGCATCATGACAGCAAAGCATTCACTCTCAACCATAATGTAAGATCATAGATGTTCAAGAGTAAATTGGGGAAGGGATGTTGCAGTTATCTTTGACTTTACAGAGATGTGGCCACGGTGGGCCTCGAAAAAAGACAGCTTCCGTGTTTTTATCTTGTAGCTGTTTAAGAAAGACCCATTTACATCCAGGGGTCAGCATGACGATAGGTGGGACTTCAGATATAGCATGCTAGAGCTATTCAGGCAAAATATTTTTTTTTTCTCTGACAAGGCAGAAGTCCTGCTCTGACTTTTTGTCTAGAATCTGTAGCAAAACCTGAGTAAACTGTATTTTAATGGCAGAAATGAGCCAATAATATTTTTGGTACATTTATCTAAACCAGTCGTGCACATATCCATGTAACCACTTCTCCTACATAGTCTCCTACAGGTTTCCAGTTTATTTCACATACCTGCACAGTCTACTGCAATTAATCAGAATTTGCTCATCTATTGCTGGCAGTGCATCAGAAAGGTAATAAATCAAGTATGTGTTTATTTTCAGAGGAAGAAACATTAGAAGAAGCATCACTATCACAACATCAATCTAATCCAAACTTTTGTGCTTTGGCAGCAAACGGAGTGCTCGGAGCCGGGTAAAACAATTCTCTCATGATTGTGATCTTACAATTGTCTGGAAGCATCCATCTGGAAACACTGAATTCTTTCCAACCTGTTCCTGCTATTTCTTAATGTTCTATGTAACAACACCAAGAAAACAAAACATATTACAATATCTGTTTTATAAATTACACGGCTCTCACCATTACACTGCTGTGTGCCACAGGGATGTCTTCAAATGTCTTCACACTGAGGGGCCGACTGCACCTTTCACTCTGCTGGGACAGTCTGTGCACAGAGGACAGGTCAATGAATCACTTCTGAGTGCTTTAACATTTAGAAGTGGCAGAGGCGACAGTGACAGGTAAGAGATTCTTGCTGACCCAAGGGACTGCGGGCTGTCATAGTGATTTTCCAGGATTTCACCACTTTGGGGCCTGCTGTAGGTGACTCTGGGGTCAATTGGCACTGAGCATCCTTCTGTTTCATCTACAGTCAGGGGGATGTAGTCCTTCCCATCCTGGAAATCAAGAATATTTGAATGACTTTACCTTGAACACACAATGGATTGAGTAATTACAATTTCCCTTGGGATTAATAAAGTATTTATCTATCTATCTAAAAACTGCTGCTGCAAGTAGCGTCTGTTTTTTTCCGCTTAAGGCCAAATAATGACTTCCTAGGTTCCCCAGAATGGCTTGGCAACCCTTAGCGAAATGGGTGTGAATCTGTTGCATCAGCTGCGCCATACTTGTGTATTCAGACTGCACAGACAGCTGCAACAACTGCATGGAGAAATGAATGGAGTGAGAGAAACTGTAAAGAATATGTGTTTTAAACTAAAACTGCATAAAACTGACTAAAAAGTGTACATATCTGCTGGAAAACTGTTTCCACTTGATTTCAGATGCTTTTGAATTACACTGAGATTATTTTTGAACAGAGTAGGATTTTTGTTTTGTTTGGAGCGAACCTGTTGGGCACTGGCTTGCAGCAGACTTCCCAGATGTTCCACCAGTTCTGCAAACGTAGGCCTATCTGTAGGACAGTCCAACCAGCAGTCCAACATGGTCTGATATCTGTGAAAAGTCATTATCATCACAGTGAGAGCAGAAGTTGGATGGGGCAATGTTTCTGGGATGTGTTTTGTTATGATTTTAACTCACATCTCAGTGGTGGCGTATTCTGGAGGCCTCATCCTTGTGCCTTCCTTGAGCCTCCTGCAGAAGGACTCATCAATGCATACACCCGGATAAGGAGAAGCTCCTGCAGGAGACATGAGACAGATGATGAGTCAGGTATACAATGATAAATATGCATTAGCATTATGTGATTATTGTTGGGTTTACCCAAGGAAAATATCTCCCAGAGAAGGACCCCAAAGGACCAAACATCACTTTGTGTGGTGTAAACCCTGTCAAATATGGTCTCAGGAGCCATCCACTTCAGAGGAAGACGTGCCTGTAGTAACAATGACAATATACATTTTAGTGCATCACTACCCTTAATTGATGAACGTCTGTTTGGACATCGATTTCTGGGACTCACATCTCCCTTGCGGACATAGTCTGGGTCTTTGTAGACATCTCTAGCAAGGCCAAAGTCACAAATCTTCACCACATTGTTCTCTGAGAGCAGGATGTTTCTGGCTGCTAGATCTCTGTGGATGCACTACAGAGCCAATTGCACAACTTACATTTAAACCAATGAAGAACAAGTACTATCACCAATTTGCATAAATCCATGCACATGCAGACATTCAGATATAGTACATGTGATTTCACCTTGCGAGAAGACAGAAAATCCATTCCTTTGGCAACCTGGAAGCTGTAGCTTATCAGATCTTCCATAGTAAGATGATCGTCAACGGAACTTTCTGCAATCACAAGATGCATTTCAGAGTCAGGGTTGAGAAGCCTGAAAGGGAACACAGTTGGGTGTAAATGTAAAAACTGTAATTCAGAGCTATATCAGCACCTTCATGTGTTTCCATGCTGCTGCTTGAAGTCTTGTCTTCAGCTGTTCCCGTGCAGATGTCCAGCTGGGCGATCCTCCCTAAACCCAGATCTCCTTCGGCCATGTCTTCCTCAACAGATGCCCACCTCTGGCTACCCACCCGCTTTCTCTGTTAACCACAGCAAAACCGAAACAGCAGTTAAATAAAAGCAAAGAAAAAAGTTTAAATGACATCAATAATTAATGCACAATGTTTATTAATTTAGCTTTAATACAGACTATGTTAGATTCGATCTATGGGAGAAAACTGGAGTGCAGCTGCATGTAATGATCTGTCTGTGTGTGACTGGGTACAACTGTCTGGACTCTGTGTAACCACATTAAAGGGCTGCTTACAGTTTACTGGCTCAATGTGGCCTGCATGTTACATGTCATTACCTTGTAGGGGCTGTACTCTCCACGCTTGCCCTTCAGGTAGCTAGAAAGGTTTCCATGTTTACAGTACTCAACAATCACCATCAGCGGCCCTGCAGGGAGAAAGAGGATTAAGAGGGAAGAGAAAACAACACCTCATAACTACAGATGACATGTGAAAATAAAAACAAGGTTCATAAAGACAGAGTAGATTATCCAGATAAAAAAAAACTGAAGACATTGTTGCATAGACATAATTAGAAACATCTATGTGAGACAACTCACCCCCTGGTTTCGTGCAGGCACCCAGCAGGTTGACAACGTTGAGGTGATGACCAATGTGAATGAGAATTTTCAGCTCAGACATCAAAGCACGATATTCACTAGTCGTGGCTCCCTCTGTAACACGGTGTGGTAACTCTGAGTTTACAGATTTTCATAGTGCATGCTGTTGGTGTGCAAGAAATGGAAGACAAAATACTAACCCTTGAGCATCTTGACTGCAACAGTGGTGCATGTGGTGGCTTTCTCAATTCCAAAGGCAGCCGCCTCCACCACCTGACCAAACGCACCCCGGCCCAGAGGTTCACCTGTAACAAAAAACATTTATTGTGATGAGAGACTTGCAAACCTACTGTCAGCTCTGATATTTCTTTTGATAAAGGACTCATTCATCAGCACTGCCTTATCTTGTGTTAACTTATTGTGATCAGGTTTTTATCTTTGCATTTTTAATGGTCTTTTATTTTTTAAATGGTCTTCAATGAGTATCCACTATTTGTGCATTTTGTACTGACCTTCTGTGTCTGTTTATGTTTTTGGTTTAAAATATTTTTTGTTTGTTTGTTCTTGTACAAAGAATGGATCTCCTATTTTACTGCAAAACAAATCTACCTTCATATATCAATAAAATTACATTGACCGCTTTTTTTTTGTAAAATTTTAGAAAGAAAATAAGAAAGTAGCTCAAAAGACTTTTACTAAAGTCATTTATTAGCTGGTTGGGTCTAGGGTCTAGGGTTTGTCCCAAAAATCTGCCACACAGGGTTCCTGTTATTTGAATAATCAGTGTAGGAGAAGACAAGATGAAACTATAGCAAAGCTTTTTCATTCAGCTGTTTCTTAGGCTTGAAAAGTAATTAATGGCAGATATAATGAAAGGTAGAGGTCAAGCAACTCCTAACAGCAGAAGATCATCAGGAAAATTTTCTGGCTGCAGTGGCTGAAAGCAGATTTAGAGAAAAAAAAAACTAATGTAGAATTTCAGGGAGGAAACACCCCCTCCAACTGTTGTGCACAGGGATGGAGCAATTATGGTCTGGGTTTAATTATGCAATGCAAAGAAAGAAAACATCACACTCTCTGCAGAAACTAAACATAAAAACTAAATTCATTTTACAACAGGATGATGAATTTAAACACATCTCATAAACAATAATACACTACATAAACATAAAGCTGTTCAGGCTGCAGGTTTTGCCATGAAATCATCTAAATTGTGTCAATATATCCAGGTGAATACATAAAGTTTTTATTTTTAACTTTACATTTTAACTCTACGACTTCTAGAAATGAATTAATCTTTTACTTGTTCAACTAATAGAAAGAGTTCCGACAACTTTTTCTTGTTACAAGGTGAAAATCTGAGGTGTTTAGTGTGATACCAGAGCTGTCCACAGCCTTTTCCTGACTTAGGACTGATGTTGAAACAGTGACTCGGTGTGATCATTACAGTTGAACACTTTGTACGGACAGTTTTCTCTACACTGAATCGCAATCGTGTCTCACCGAGCTTCAGCCTGTCCCGAGGGAACTCCCACTTGTTGGCGTCATACGTGAGCCTTTCGCATTGCTCATCCATGGGCATGTCCTCCGAGTCGAGGATCATGGACAGATAGCCCGTCTTCAGATCGCCTCCGTTTGGCTAAAACAGTGACGAGGTGAGATAAACATCAGAGACACTCAGAAGTGACAATTAATGAGCCAGTATTTGTCTCAGCTCTCCGCTTCCACAACAATCATTTGCACAGCAGATTTCCAGGGACTAATAAAAGGGCCCCAGTCTGTGTCGCAGGCCTACGTGACTTTTGGAGGCTGAGAGTGGACTCGTTGTTCCTGGATACAAAAGAGAGCGGCAACTGAGAGCCCAACCAGTCACTTCTAATCAATCATACACCCCCACATTGCGTGTGTGCTTGCGCTTATGTGCGTTGTACTTGTTTTGTTTTGTTTTTTTCTCTTTTAATTATTGCTGGGAGAGGAAAAAAGAGAAGGGAAGGAAAAGTGAGGCAAAGGAAGAATGGCAATGACGAGAATGAGGAAGTTCTTACTCTCTTTCTTCCACGGATAACAAAGACGATCAGCAGCCAGAAAAACATGGCTATAACCACCGACCCAATCGGAACTATCAGCTCCACGTTAGTCTTCTCCTCTGCACCTAGAATATACACAAAAAAAACTTAAACTTAAATTAAAGACTTCACAAAAAAGGACTTACAGTGGTGGAAGAAGTACTCATACACTGTACTTCTGTAACAGTATAAGTAAACGGACAAAAATGGGCTCTAGTGAAAGTAAAAGTGCCACATTAACCTTGTTACTTGAGTAAATGTAAGTTGCTTTTAAATATATTTAAAGTATTAAAAGTAAAAGTACTTGGTTAGTTCAGTGGTCTACAATATCATTAAGTGTGTTGATTGTATGTACATTTTAGCACATCAATAGTAAGGGCTGTACCATTTTAATTACCAATGAAACAGATTATGCTACTACTAATACTAAAATATTCTCATATCAGTTATGTGAAAGGTCATTGTTCTTATTGTGTTTACCCTCTGTGACACAGTTCATACTGGGATTATGGTTCTGTGAAACAGAATTAAGCATTTTTCAGTGGTGACCTTCAGAGTTACATGCCATTAATAAACAGAGAAGAAACAAACTGCTGATACTGCTGCTGTAGGTGTGCCCTGCACCTGTAGCACCTGTAATAACTTTGTTTCTGGACTTGATGATAAAAAATTATAAATGTAAGGCTTGAAAACTATCAGAAACTTCATACGCAAGGAAGCTAATGTGGTTTTTGGTGGATTCTGCTCCCTGCTGTGACAAAGCAAACTACATGCCTAACTTCTGATCTGACGACCCCCTAAAATTATCTTGGGACCACCGTCGTGGTGGTCCTAAAATAGTCCTTCTAGCAAACAGAATCTTAAAGTTGCAGGTGTTGCGTAGCAACAAGTTAGATACAAATCACCATGAATTTCTGTTACGATAAGTGAACAGACTGCTTCCCATGTGAATGATGGGTCTGAAGCTAATAGCAGCGGTCATTGTATGAAATATCAGATAGCATTTACAATTCAATGCAATTTTCTGCGTAATCATTTAAAATGAGACAAAAAACCAATAAAACCTGCAATGTGACTGTATCATACAACACTACGCATTGTAGTGGATTAGAAAGTAGGCTACAGTATATAATTTATATTTGCTGTAGAATGTAGAGAAGTAAAAGTATCCTCAACTAAATCTACTTAAGTAAATAACAAATACATGAAAAACATACTTTAGTATGGTGGGACATTCCACCACTGCAAAAACCCCACCATACATCTAATATGAGACATTTGAGGCAGTTTTTAGGGAAAGTCTCAGCAGAATGTTGTTTGTAATTTCAGTGACATACATTTGCAGCGTGGCATGAAAAGTCAGACAGGTTTGTCATTGTTTTTGGCCTGTCCACATGTGTGTATCTGAGTTTGAGTTGGAGGAAGGAGACTGTTGGAATCTGGACTGTAAGCAAACTGATATTTTATCCAGTCATAACAAATAGGCAGGAGTCTGCGTGAATACCACTGCCAAAAATAACTTGGGAGAGCGCCTATCAGAGTCACAAGAGTGTGTCACTACATGTTGTAATGAACCATTTCTCTCCAATGCCACTCAGTGTAGGGACTTCACAAAAATAAATGGAAAGAGTTGTCTTTTTGTAAGAGAAGGAGAGTCTGGGAAGGTATTCTTGGGCATTTCTTTCTTTCCATGTTAATTCTTTATTTGTGAAATGCACTATAAAGAAACTTTTAACTCTCTCTCAAATAGCTGATTCAAAGGACACTGACTTGTAATATGAAATCATGAACATATTCAAGTTCATTCATACTGGGCCACAACAACAGACATATAAGGGAATATCACAATGAGAATACAGAAAAATAGTCTCTTCCACTTATTACGTAGCTTTAATGTCTGTCCCCTTAAATAATCATGTTTTCAGTATGTGCAGTGTCCCATGATATTGGCGTGAGAGTTTTAAGTTTATTTTCCAACTCTAGATAGTGGTAAAATAAAAATGCTAAAGCCTTGGGGTTTTTTTTACTTGAAATGTAAGATTCAGCTGCATCTAACTATGAAAATATACCAATTAAATGACATTTCTAACAAGAAATTTTTCTTGTTAGCTGATGTGTCCTCCCCCCTTTCCTTATTAGCAGAGCTGGCGCCTGAGTAGGGCTGTGAGCTCCTGTAACTGGGCCCATATTCTGCTGGCGGGGACAAGGTCACGTAGGCTCTGCTTCTAGTTAGAGCATTTGTTTGTTTTTCACAGTGTTTGGGACCGAAAAGTGTAGACAGGAGAGGAGAGGCTAGAGCTGGGGCAGGGCTGGCCTCTCCCTTTGTCCTGCAGTCTCCTCATTGTTTTGGATTTAGAAACTTGCAGGAGGATGTGCGTTAACTGGTCCAACTTCCCTTCATGCAGAAGCAGTTATTCTTATCCCCTGTCTTTGATATCAAAAATATCTCATGTGTGATGTTAACTGGTTAAAACTTGATGCCAGATGTAAATGTACAATCTTTGATTTGTGGTAGTTGTAATTCTCAAGAATGAAGAGTCTGAACACTCTCATTAACTATGACAGACACATTTTTTACTATCAGCCATGGATGCATCACTGAACTGGCCAACTGGGCACAGGCTCAGTTGCCCAGCTGGTAAGGGAGCCTCTGAGCTGGAGCCTTTGTACAAAGGCACGCATGAGAGAGATGATAGAGAGCAACTACGAAGAGACATGGAACAAGGACAAAAAGGTACAAAAACTTGCATAAAGGTGCATCAAAAGACGGATTTCTAAAGAGAGTTCTGGATATCTTAAGTACAACCAGAGCAGATATGTCTCAAGTCTTTCCTTCAACAAGTGCAGTTTAGATGGTGCAATTATGCGCAGCAGTTTCAATCCCACATGAGATGCAAGCTCAAAACCAGCATGACAACTGTCACACTGCTGAAATAACTGTGGTCACATTAGAGAGACATGAGAAATAAAACATCTTTACATTAATTATCTGGATCACCAAGTGGAAATATGTTCAAGTTCACAAAGACTCATAGAAAGGTAAGTTGGTCCTCTTGGGTCGCCATGTGTGGCACTTGATGTGGTACTACAGGGATCAATTATTTTTCCTCTAAGCAGTTTCGGCCTGATCTTTGTCCTTTCTCCTTACAAAAAGTCAGAAATATCATCCTTTCTCTTCATTCTCATATCTTCCTATACAAATTAAAACTGGTTAAAAACTACACTCACCACACTTTTAGCCTCCTGTTTAAATTATACTGGATCATGTAGCTCAGTCAGCGCTAAGTAATGGATACTGAAGTACTATTAGAGCATTCCTTATAGTTTTTTTAAGCTCTAATGTGAAGATATTGATTAACTAAGTTTATGTGTAGTCCCTTAATATACTCACTGAAAACTGAATATGACATGTTTTCCCCACGCTCCCATTAAACTAGATTAGCACTGCTATGTAGTTTCATGCTAACATCAGGTTAAAACATTAGCAGTTGTACTTGCTCAAAGAGAAAATCTCTTCTAGAAATGGGCTATCAAATGTCAATATTTCTAAAGGATGACTTCTTGGGAAACTACCCTAATATTGACTTCAAACTGGTGTAGTGACACTGGTGTCCAATCAGATTTCAGAGGTGTCCTGTGACACTTGGCTCCCCCTTCTTGCTCCACTGTTTCCTTCTTGGCCACCATTTTTATACTTCATTTGCAGTTGTACCCACAACCACCGGAGGCCACAAATATTTGCATGTGCAAATGACCCATGAGCTTGTATTTGGGGGGACAGTGTTTGTTTTCAAATTCATGGGTGCCAGTGATACTGTCCAGTACTGTGCACAGACAAGACCACAAAAGAGACATGAATGAAATATTCTTGGCTGCTTTTTATCAAATGTAATGTAACAAATCAGGCAGGGACTGACCTTCAACAGCCAAATAGGCCTGTGAGGTGTCACAGCCACGGATGTTACATGCAGTGCAGGTGTACAGACCGCTGTCCTCCTTCTTCACACGCTGAATTGTCAGGTTGTGCTGGTTCAGAATCACACCTGAAAGCAACCAATCCACAAATTTTGTTTAGTGGCAGTGGTAACTTGTGAAGTTAGTCATAGACTCTGGAAAGCTGTGCGTGTCCCACCTGAGCCCTCCACCACTGTGTGGTTGTTTTTGCTCCACACTACTATCGGGTTTGGCGTCCCAGCAGCCTCACAGTGCAGAGTGATGGTCGCGCTCACGTTGACTTTTTGCTCAGTAGAATTATTACGGATCCTTGCAGCCTCGAGATCTAAAGTGAGAATCAGAAAGACTCATGTAAAGCACTTAAATGTAGTTACAGCTGCAAGATACAATTAAATGGTCTTGTTTCAAGAATCAAATGCTGCATGTGAAAATAACCACACTAACTTCTCAGGGACAGACGGCGAAGCAGGCAGGTTTTGTCGCTCGTCTTGATGTTCTGCACCTGGCAGGCGTAAAGGCCCTCATCCCGGTTGGATGCACTGGGTATGGTCAGCTCCAGAGTAACATTGGTGCCATGCAGAGTGAACAGCGCGGTCTGCGATGGGGGCACTGGTTGCAGAGCGAGGGACTGACAAGGCTGCGCCTGTACAAACTGCTCTGACTCTGACACGTTGGTGACGAGAAACCAGGCCAGGTTTTCGTAGAAGAGCTTATCTGCCTTACACCTCAGAACCACATCGTCCTCCTCCAGGGGCTCATCTGATGGAGACATACTCACCTCAAGGCTGCCTAAAACGGGTACAGATGGAAACAAAAATGTGACAAAACTCAATGAATGCCAAAACTGAGCTTGTGGTAACAGAATTGCAACATAAAACAAGTAGAAATGACAAAAAAAAGTAAAGGCTCTCACGTGTCACACGGAAAAAGATGATCAGAGAATCCTCTCCTGCTTTGTTGGCAGTCTTACATCTGTACAGTGCGTGGACTTCAGCCTTCTGAATCTTCAAGGTACTTGTGATTTTCTGGAGAGAATCATCAATAATTACTGTTAACAATTACAGTCAAAATTTCAGCTCAGTCTATGTTAAAACAGCAAAAATGAAGAATTCTGGACAGCAGGGAGAAAAAAGGTGTAATCAGGGAATAATCTACCCCTTTATCATGGTCGATGTCAGTGGAGGTTCGCTCTATGTGGTTGGGACCACTGCTGTTGCTGATATCTCTCCAACCCGTGCACTTCTCCAGCTGCATGTCAGACTTAATCGGTCCTGACCTGGTGGACAAAATGAACAACATTCAAGTAAAGCTAAAATATTCTATCATCTGAAAAACATAAATTAGTAAATGACCCAGCCTTACATCACACCTTTTTAATCTAGTCTAAACTCTTGACAATGTGTTTTTCCATTCATACAAATACCCATACAGTGCTCCCTAACTATAAACTCTACATACACTATCAGGGCTAACGTCAGTTTAGTTTACAATATATCGCTGTAAATATACCATATTTAGCAAAATGCTCATTTTCATCCATTGTCCCATAAAGAAACACACAGAAATTACTTCATAATAGTGCAATACAAAAGAAGTTATTATATTAAAAGTTGATATTTTTCATTAAAATGTAAAGAAGTCTAACACTGTTAATTGTCATGTTATTAGACTAAATAATGAATTATCAAACTTAATCAAACAATTAAGCATTTTCAGAAATATAGCTTTTGCATTTGTTTTTCAGTTATAGAAACAAAAGACTTCCATTTTTATTCAGCTTTTTTATTTTATTTTTTAGCTGCATTCATTTTAGTTAAAGGCAAAGTCAAACTACTGTCTCATAAAATGACAGTAATGCTGTTTTCACACCAAACTTGTTAAGCTGTTAATTAAGCTTTTTAAATGTGGTTACAACTGCAAAAAAGTCAATTAAATCCTCCCCCATAAGAGGAACTTAATATAATCTTAGTGCTCTGAGGGCTACAAAATACCCAAAATGGATTTTCACCAAATCATGTCAAATATATCTATAAAACCATTTGAAAATCACTTCCAGCAAACAAAGTGCTTCAAAGCTTCCTTCATTACCTCCTTTAGTATTTTAGTTTAGAAAACGATGCAAAGGACATAATTCAATCCTACAGTTCCTTATGGCTGCAACTTTTAAAGCCAATTTGAGTCTTCAAAGCTCAATTAAACCTACCCAGTGCTACTAACAGTGATTTGTGTGGATTAATATAAGAAGAATGGAGTTAGAGTGAGCAGCCAGTGACAGCATTATCTTTCATTTCAGCACCTTTTTTTTCCTTTTTAGGTGAACAACCGACAATAAAGTAATTTTTATCTTATATCTTATCTCACTAATATATGCATAAGATATAGCCTCTGCATAACAATGTGATAGGATTGCTTTTGATGAAGCTTCTAAAGACTTTATGAAGAAAATTTATTGAGCATCTTAAGTTTATGGGCTGCAGAGCTTAGTGTAACCGATTCTCATTGAAATGAAGCAACATTTCTATCTCCTTACAAAAGTCTCCTTCTTGGCTTGATAACCTCAAGCCAAGAAAGAACTATGAGTGGCTCTTCAACAGCACCCTGAGTCTCTACTGTGCAGCAGCCCAGACCAGCGAACAGCTCGAAGCGAACACTCATTAGACCTGAGTAGCCCAAACTTGTCAGAGATCAGGGCTATAAGGAGTAAGCTTGTTAAATGCCATAAGACATTAAAACCATAAACTGAATCCTAAACTGGATCAGCTAAATGACTTTCTAACACGAAACAACTGCTACTTTGTCTTCCAGTCAGGTCTTAAACAGAACCACAGCACTGAAACTGCTCTGACTAAAGTCATTAATGACATATGTTTGAATACAGACAGTGGAAATATGTCTATCTTAGTTTTACTGGACCTCAGCGCTGCAGTTGATACGGTTGACCACCATGTATTACTCAGACGACTACAGACCTGGATGGGCCTCTCTGGTACTGTATTAAACTGGTTCAAAACATACTTAGACAACAGGAAGTTCTTCATGTCAATAGGTAACTTTACATCTGAGCAGACAAGAATTACAAGTGGAGTACCCCAAGGTTCCATCCTGGGACCTCTTCTGTTTAACATCTACATGCTCCCACTGGCACAGGTAATAAAGAACAACAAAGTTAGTTACCATAGCTATGC
>JBBBVU010000015.1:24539197-24554553 GCA_037177055.1 Atherinosoma microstoma | reverse complement strand
TGGGGATTGGATCGAAGACTACATTCGATGCAGTCTGTTGGTTTCCTTAGCTAGGCTATTTGTTATGAATTGGCTTGAATGAATCAATGTATGACAATCAGATTGGCTCAAACTGATTGTTTGTGAAGCGCCCTGAGATGACATTGTCGTGAATTGGTGCTATACAAATAAAGATGAATTGAATTGAATTGCAGCAGTAAGGTGACCTACTGAAAAGCCTCTGGGCAGTCCTCTTTAGACATCCATTGCCACTGGATGTGTGAAGGAATGGGAAATCCGCCGGCAGTGCAGCTCAAGGTGTGGCTATCGCCATATGGGTACACGGTGTTCACAGGTAACTCCTTCTCGAATATATGAGGAGGCACTGTGAAAAAAGAGTTCAGAATTGTCACCTCTGTTTCCTGCCAAATAAAGCTTGCCAGCTCAGGAATGAATTAAAAAGAGTTTGGTGAATGCATACCATTAACCAGCAGCTGGAAAGAACGTCTCTGTTCCTCTTTAGTGATCTTATTGCTCAGGATCACAGTGTAGTTCCCTGAATCATTCTTTGTGACTCCATAGATGGTGAGAGTATTACTCCTCTGTTTTATTCTATAGTCCTCCTTCAGTTCTTGGCCATTTTTCAACCTGGGTAGCCAGAAGAGAATAATGTTAAAAAATCATCTGTAACATGCAATATCTTACTATTTGCACATTTTTAAAACTGTAGTACATAGCAGTGAATTATTTAAAGTACATGCATGTTAGGTTTATTGGTTGTTAAATGGTTGTCTGTCTCTCTGTGATGGTATGGCGACCTGTCCAGGGTGTACCCTGCCTCTCGCCTGATAATTAATGGGATAGGCTCCAGCCCACCCGCGACCCTTAATTAGATTAAGCGGTACAGAAAATGAATGAATGAATGATATCTTAAGTACAATACAATGTAAAACTATTAAGCCACCCCTTTTTTTTATACTTGCTTTCAATGAGCAAGACATTTTTATAATGATTTAAAGTAGCCTAAGCTTGTTAAGGGTCAATAAAAGTATTTCTTTTGACATTTGCTGCTTTTTTACTCATTTTCAGTCCAGTCCTTTTATCTGACCATTCTCAAAGTAATGTGTTTTTGTTTGTTAAGCCACATAGCACTGACCTATTAAACATTTATGTGTCTACATGTGACAGATTATCAAAGAACCCATTAAATGCTGTATTTTGGCTTTTTGATGCAAACACCTTGTTGCAAAGAATTTGTTCACATTCCTTTAGACATACCTACAAAAAAAAACAAAGATAACAAATATCAGGCAGAGGTGTCAGGTCCTGAAAACAATAAGATATAAATCATCCAGCAAAGACCTATCACATAACCTTACAGAAATGTCTGGATCTTCAGCTGATCCATCTACTGTTCACTGAAGCCTCATCAAAAATGGTCTCCATGAAAGGATGGCTGTCAAGAAGCCATTTGTAAGAAAGACAAACAGGGAAAGAAGACTGAAGTATGCTAAATGACACCTGAACTGGACTGAAAAACAGTTGCAACAGGTCTAATGGGGTGATAACTCCTTCCCAGAGCCCTGAACTCGACATTATTGAAGCAGCCAACATCCAAATAAAAGTTTTTGGAAAGTACTTCAAGAAGCCTGGAGAACTATTCCTGAAGACTTCTTACATCAAAGCTTGTCTGAGAGGGTGCAGACTGTGTTGAAAACAAAAGTGTTCTAACCAAATAATGACTTCTAAGCTCTATTTGCACTATATACTATATTTCCATTAATTTTTACACATATTTCAATAAATTCCTGCACACAGTTCCCATTTTCCTGGCATTATAATAATAAAAAAAGAGGGGTGGCTCAAGACTTCTGCTCAGTTTTGCAGGAGATTGTCAGCATGACAAACAAGCTACGGAAACCACTTAATGTAAAACTTTTACCGCTGTACTGTCGACGTACCATTTAATATTGGGCTCAGGGTAGGCTGAGTACTTGACAGGAATCACTGTAGGTGTTTGATCTGCCACATTTACCTCCAAAACCTTTGGCCAGGGCTCTTTCATATCAAGAAAAGGCTTTTCTGGGAACATAAAATGACAAAAAACCATCAACTTAAAGCGACAATATTACAATACTCTCTTTTAACACATGACTGATAAGAATTTGCTTTGGAACACTCATATCAAACAGAAGATAAAGAGAAACATAATCATAGCTTACAAGATGAGCAGTTCACATGTTTTATTAATTAAATCAACATATAATAGCATCCATATTTCTGATTGAGCAAATTAGGATTTAAAAAATTGAAGACAGAGATTTTTAGTTTAGAAAAAGCTTCACTGTAAAGAATATTTATAATTTCCCAACTTCTACAGAGCCTTAAACATGGCAAGTACTGTAACAGAATGAGTTATCAGACATATTATGAGTCCAACTAAACATATGCATAAAAAAATTAAATGGGAACGGTTTACACCACTTAATGTCTAGAGAAAAATGTACTCATGCCCTAGTCCTCAGCTCATAGTGATAAACAGAGGGTCCTCTTAGTTTTCTTGGGGGTTTGATAATTGTTTTTTTTAGTGTCAAGGACTTTCTAAAGGAATAATTGGAATTTAAACAAAATTGAATTCAAATAGGTGGTCTTATGTAAGATGTTTTCATTGCACTCACCATAAACTTTAAGAAATGCCGAGGCACTTTTCTCCATCTGCCCACTGGAAGCAGTGCAGGTGAACTCTCCGGTGTGATCCACTGTCACATTCTCCACGATGAGTGTGCTGAAAAGCTCTAGAGACTTCCACAGCTTGTTCTTGTGGGACACCGTGTAGGATGACTTTGAACCACTGTCTAAATTCTGGCATAACAAGACAAATCAGAAACGTAGTTTACATGTGATCCCAACAGAGGGATTATTGTGGCAATAATATATGCTTTTTTTTCCTTTAAAGAAATTAATTCTCCTGATGTAAGCAGTGAGAACATCAAAAACACATCTTTGGACCTTTGCACTTTGACCTGAGGGTATGTGGATAAGCTGAAGGATTCCTGAAATCAGGAAGTCACGAATATTTGCAAGAACAAGAGGATGTGTGACACAAGACTTCTGGTATCTCTGTGTCCTCATTAGTGAGTCAAAATGACTCTTTGATGAGTTGATTAAAAGTATACAAGGACATTAAATGTATAAAAGGCCTGGGCACTGACCAGCGTCCCACCAGAGTGCGTCCAGTTAAACTCGATGCCCACATTGAGCTCGGTGTGGGCGGTGCAACTGAGCTCCAGCCGCTCCCCCACAGACAGCCTCTGTTGTGTGGGGGTCAGGGTGAGGTCATAAATCTTGTATCCTGCGGAAAAGGGAGGGAAGGCATGGCAGTCAGCGGACAGCCTATTGTTCTCCTGAGACTACACACTTGCCCAAACTCGGCCCCTCCTTCACCTAGTCCCTCTTTCCCATAAAATCAAGCTCACTCTCCCCAAATCTGAATTTTTCTACTAGACTTACACCTGATTTGAATCCTATAACCGTGTGTCTACATTCATCTTACCAACAACAGCCACGATGTAGAGAGGAGACTTAAAGGTTTCGTTTCCGATACGAGTGTGGCAGGACACGACGCCAGCGTAGCTGATCAGATGAGAGGGAACGGTGAAGCCCGTCTTAGCATCCCACACAGAATCCTTTCCATCAGGATGGAGCTCCTTGATTGGATACTTCTGACAGAGACAGAAATATATTCAATTGGAGCAAAAAAAAGAAAAAATAAGGAAAAACATCAGTACATGTAACCTTGGCACATTTTTCTGTGAACTGATGTGTTAGCGTGAGACATTTCCTGAGAATGTATTTTTCACCCTGTTAGCGTGAAGTGATGTTGAACAAAGAGGCATTTTATTACAGTTGGGTCATTCTATCAGTTCGACAAACAAAAAACCCCTCATTCCCAACAATGCTCTCAGAGAATAAAGATGTTAAACCAAAAGCCTGTGCTGTGAACTGGAGCTTGAAATCTGAGAAACATTAATATAACCCGGCATCAAATTAAATTATGTAATTGAAACAGATAAATAAATATGTGATTGTATCTTCTCCTTGCAGAAAAGCTCTGCAAGCAAAATCAGATATTATGCAACTGCCGGGAACTTCAGCTCTGCAGAGCACTACCTTCCAGCCTCAGGAAGATGAATTCCCACAGCCTGTATGTTTCACATGGAACAGGGATGTCCAGCTCCACTTATCAAGGGCCTGGAGGTTTTAGATGTTTCCTGCATTAACACACCTGACTTGGCTGTTAAGGACATCCATTTCATATCAGTCAAGTGGGTTGGAGCAGGGAAACATCTAAAACCTGCAGGATGGCAGCCCTCAAGGACTAGAATTAGACATCCATTGAACATTGAACATTGAAGGAACCAATCCTGACTACTTGCAGCGTGGTGTTCAGGTATGCATTATGCATTATGAGGAACCATAGAGAAAGAGAAAGAAAAGTTATCCTGCTGCTACAATGGGGACTGTGAATGCATGTAGATGCTAAAAAAAACAGAAGTTGCATGTAAGGGGAAGTGTCGGAATAGTAACCTGTATTGGATGGAGACACAGGTGGGCACAGACCCCATTCAATTAAAGAAGAAAAAAGTGTATGGTCAAATTTCAGTGAAAAGTTTTTTTTATAATAAAAACTTAGAAATTTATCATTTTAATGAACACATTAGTTTTTTAAGGAATTAATAGCTGTTGGAGTTGCTGTCATAGCTTGTGTTTTACAGAAGTTACCCCATCATGCAAAACGGATAATGAGGGCAGAAAGAGTTCCTCCTTACAGTGTTGAGAGTAACATTAAGATCCTCCACTGAGCCTCGGCATGGTATCACCACGCGCTCGCCTTCACGGATTAACACCACCTCATATTCCTTCTCAGATGGCACAAACGGCACCTTGTAATCTGAAACAGAGCACAGGTACAAACATTAGATTTACGTATTGAAGTCAGCGAGTAGAAAAAAAGAGTGACATCTGGACTAACACGGCCTCTGCAAGCAAGTGTCGGGGAGGATTTGGCTAATGTGGAAAGATGTGTGACTCTGCTATGACTGAATTTGGGATGTTCATTCATGGAAAAAAGAATTATTTTACATTATTCATAATCAGCTAACTACTATTTAAAATGGTTTACTCCCTCGCCTGTCAGCAAATTATTCCTGTATAGTCGTTTGTGTGTAAATGTCTATTTTGTTTGTTTATGGCTTGTTCATTTTGTGTTTAATTATTGTCTCTGGTGTGATTAAATATGTCTGTTGGAGTATTTGTGTGAACCAGCTTCGTTCAACCAGATTTTTTGGGGGGATAACAAACATTTTTCCTGAATGAGAATTTGCATTGGATTGGTCATTTCAGGCTGAGTGTTAAAACTTCTAAAAACCGATGGCCAAACTGTGCCATAACGGCCATTTTGGAGACCTCACCTGAGCTGATTGTGCTAAAACCTCTCTAATTTGGTTCTGCTTCTCTTTATGAAAGTTCACAAACTGTCTGATGATTTGATAGAGATAAACAGTGACAGCTGAATTATTCCAAAGAGATATTCATATTCACCGAGAAACTTTTAGAATTTCTGCTATGTGCCATCTTCATCTGTAATGCATGAACATAATAACACATTTTAAAAAATATCCCTTTACTATGACTCCAAAAGTTCTCAAACAAACCTTGTGGTTGGAGAGATATACTCATTTCAGTTTTGGTATGCAATTTTCAAGCAGAGGCCAAAAGAATTGTTTTTTTAAATAGATTTTTTTTTAAAGACTTATACCATGGACAAACACATGAACTGCGGCTGCAGTCTTGCCATCTTCAATTTTCATGTCTTCATAATGGCACCGATACTGTCCAGTTTCATTGACAGTTGCGTTGATGATTTTAAGTGTTGTGCAGAAAAGTCCTGACCCGCTGCAGTCACTCATGGAGACGTGAGTGCTTGTAGGAGGCTTCGTCCACTTCAGGAGCTGTCGACCTCTATGGGAAGAACACAAAGAGGGTTATACTTTGAATAATCAGTGTATGGATGGAAGACAGTGAGGTCCAGTCACACATACCTGCATGTTAGTTCAAGGTTGTCAGATTTGTTCATCCTGTAGGTGCCATAGATGTTAAGTGTTGGTGGATCAGGCATGAACCGCAGTTCTATGGCTGGAGGAATCAACAGTGCAGGTCAGTTACAGAGGAAACTAACAAACACAAACAGCATGGAAGACCACAGAAATACTCAATGTACAAAGTGGTCAAAGATCACTACTGTTTCCGGAAATATTAGTGAAGAGTCTGAAACTGCAACTATGTTGCGGACAAAGACTATGTCCAACACAGGGTGTGATTTGAAATTGGGTCTTTGGCTACACAGGGACATTTTTCCACTGCTGCAGAAAATGGTGGAGCAATGTCAAAACAGGAAGCGGAGGAAGATGGGCCGGGTCAGGCTCAATAGTCCAGCACAGTGTGGCCTAGGTGGGGTTCCTGTTTCTGAGGATACAGGCTGCCCACCCACTCCCTGTGAGGCCCTAAAGCACATATTGTATTGTAAGAAGAAGAAAAAAAAAGAACTTTGTAGTGAGTGATCAAGAGGGCCCCCACACAAATCCTTCTCAACATAACTTTATGACCCCTGAATAAATATATCAAGCCTTATTCCATAGCTAAAGGAAAGAAAAAAATAATTATTTCTTTGTCAAATAAGCAAAGATTTCCATCTTTGTCTTGTCTGTTACATATGTCGCAACACAAAACAAGCATAATACCAAAGTTTTTTTAAAGTTTAGGTTATTATCCACACATGTCAGCAAAACCACCAATTAAATGTGATTAATACAAATTTCCTTCTTTAGACGTCAAAAAGCTCAGAAGTCATGAAAAAACTATCCCCAGAAACAAGAAGAAAAAGGAATTCTGCAACCCTTGGTCTGGTAACATAGGTAACATCAATTATATGATGAATCAGAGGAAACTTGAGTAGTCTAAATCTCTAGAGCTGTGGTAAATTCTCAAAGTTATTTAACATTTGGAAGCTGCATGGAAGTGCACGAGAACCCAGTAAAGCTGACAGAAAGACATACATTTCAAGCTACTCATGTGTCTCAACTTAGAAGGTTATTTCACTCAAAGTTCATTATTATCATTACCTGCAACACAAGTTGTTTCCAAAATGAAGACAAGGAATGGAATGACGGAGAGTGCCTGCGCCATCATCCGAGAGAAGGTGGGACAGAGTCCTCATCAAAATCCAATTAAAAACGGTACAATAGCAGTAAAGAAAATGTCCTACTGCCGCTTTGCTTAATCCATTGATCAATGATGTTTTATCGTCCACTTCTGAAAGAGTTTGAAAGTCATGGAGTCAGCCAGCTGATGGGAATCTGCGGCGTGTAAAGTGCGCCTGTGCGTGTCCCCATGGAGCTGCTGCTGCTGCTGCTGAGGATGCAGAGACGCGCTTCAATGAGCAGCCCGCAGGGGAGGAGCGTGTCTCTCACGCTGCAACTAAAACAGCCAGAGACTGTCCACCCTCAACGTGTTGCCTCTTGTTAGAAGGACAAACACTGAACTTTAGCCATAGCTTTTGAGGTCAACTCTTTCAGTTTGACCGCGAGTCTTGTAGCTAAGTTGCTAATGCGAATCCACTCAGACTGTTGTTGGCCCTGAATTCTCAAGTGACTTTTATCTATTTACCGTGTTGATTGAACCTGATGAGGTTTAGTAATTATACAGGAAAGCTTGAACAAATTGAATCAGATCAAATAACAAGTCAAAACAACGACACTGCGGAAAGAAATGTTGCTCACTGTAAACTTATCACAAAGTAGAGCAATTTATGTTTGTTCACTTATTTCTACCTTTTGATAATATCAGTTGGTGGTGTATTACACATCGTTGGAAAGTTACCTTTACTAAGATGCATCATTTAGATGAGTTGTAATTCTGTGGAATGAGCAACATGGCTAAAATGCCCCCCAAAAATATTCAAAAATCCCCTGTAATATTCATCTGGTGGGTATTTATTTGAGTTGCTTTCTGGGTGGGATGATTGCAATTTCCCACAGTAATAAGTGAAAAGGAAAAACAATACAATATTGGCCTTTTTACACTTTATTTTACACTGTCAACCTTGTGAAAGATCTGTATGGTGCCACAAAACATGGCTGCCAAGTAGTTGTGCAATTCATGCTGGTCACCAGACTGGTGTTACATCTTGCTGTGGGATGGCATCCCATTCATCAACCAGGACTTGTTGAAAGTCAACCAGCATGGTTGTGGTGGTCACTTTAGCACAGACAGCATGCCCAAACTGATCCCACTCAATTAGGTTGAGGTCTGGACTCATGCCAGGTCATTCCATCCTCTCCACTCCCAAATACTGGAGGTACTCATGATGATCCTGACTCTGTGGGGGAGAGCGGTGTCATCCTGAAAGATGGAGTAAAGTCTAAGATTTTTGGAGATATGGGATTGCCACTGGCTCCAGAATCTCATTCCATATGTCTGTTATATTTTAGATGGGAGTAAGATGACAGTGATTGGCACACATCTGGCAAGACTTGAATCTCAAAACAAGAGTGAATACTAAAAGGAGAATATTGCAGAAGATTTTAGCACATTTTTAGGGGCCCTACCCACATGTTCATCTGTGTTGCTCATTCCACAAGTTGTACCTGGCTGAACAGGTGACTAATCAGGCGTTTCAACCATATATGATACAATTCCAATTGGTATTATCAAATGGGAGAAATAAGAGACCAAACACACATTTCCTTACTTTTTGTTCTAAGTTTAGATATGGAGTAACAACATTAGCTGTCGACAAAACAGTAGTCCTGTTCGAGTCTTAATCACCAACTCCTTTAAGACACATTATTCTGTAAGACTTTGTGTATTTACAAAAGAAATAAAGAAAGATTAGAATAACACAGAATAAAAAACAATGTTGGAAAAGCTTTAGGTCAGAAAAGCAAAACAAAGAACCCAAACAATTTCCCATAAAACCTGACATATCAGGTGAGAATTCTTTTTTGGTTCATTATTATTACAGAAAACTACCAAAAACCAGTTTTATGATTACTTGTACATGGATGAATATATAGATGATATGAGGATGCATCACACATGTTGCATGTTGGGACGAGAACAGTCTCCCATTACCTCCATTAAAAACCATTGTTTCCTGGTTATTTTGTTTGACTAAAAACAGTCAAGTTTAACAGAGAACAGAAGATATGGCGAATGAAATGTGGAGAAATGTGACGTACCTTTCTAGGAGTAACTTAATTGCCCTGTTGAATGCAAAATCTAATTAACAAGCTAGTATTGTGTAAAAATCTGATTCCTCTGCCAAATTTGACCCCCATTTTTGGGGGGGAAATGTGTTAAAGTAAACGAAACGTAATTCTACCAAATACATTCAACAGTGTTTAGTTAATGGAGTCAAATCTAGTTGATTTTATAAGTCATGAATTGATAAGACGGACATATTTTAATATTGAAGCTAAATAGAAAATATCTTTTTCAACAGACACTAGATATGGTTAACATGGGACTATAGGGATTAGAAATAGAGTGATAAATAAAAGAGAGCCCTCTAGCAAGAGATAATACAATGACATCTCAACAACCCAGTGAGGTGAGATTGAAAAGAATTAAACCCACTTTAGTGCTTAAATGAATGTTCCTGCAAAGTTCCTTAAAAATTATTTTGTAAAATATTTACATGACATTCAAGCAAGGATCCTTCTTGTGAAGTTAAAAGAGAACCTTTCTAGAAAGAGTCCTAATGGTTTCCAAAGGGTTTTTCTTGAAAACTTTAGTGGTTTCAAAGACATCTGGAGGTTATTATCCCAGAATACATACTAAGATGTTTCTTTACTTGCCTTATCCAGCTTAGATTGGTGGGAAGCTGCAGCCTGTCCCACCTGATATATCCCATTTTAGAATAAGTTTAAGAGACGAGTTCATGGTAAACTCTGAAGGGCAGAAATGTGTGTTCAGTCAGTTTCTCACACATTATAAGAGCAGATTTATGTCCATTATCTTGGTGAAAATAGCTTTCATCAACTATTGAATTAACGAGGTCATTCCAGCACATTCTGAGAAAAGTACTTGGTCCATGATGCAGATTTAATGATTCTTTCATTTTTTCAATGTCACTTCAACTAAGGTAGATTTTTTTTTGCACAATATGAGGATTAACAATAAAGACATAGATTAAAAATCATTAACATTTTTGCATGCCAGTAATGCATGAGAGCACTGAAACTAAAACTGTGTGATTAAACACTCATTTACATTAACTGACCACTTTAATATGTACACCTGTTCAATTACTTAACACAAATATGGGCACTGGACAATAGAAGATGGAGAAATGTTGCCTGGTCTAATGACCAGATAGGGTCAGAATTTGGTGGAAACATCATGAAATCATGGATCCATCCTGCCTTGGATCAATGCTTCAGGCTGCTGGTGGTGTAATGTGTGGGGGATATTTTCTTGGCCCACTTTGGGCCCCTTAGTAGCAACATGGCATGGTTTAACCAGCACAGCCTACCTGAGTATTGTTGCAACCATGTCCATCCCTTTATGAGCACAGTGGAGCATCTTCTGATAGCTACTTCCAGCAGGATAATGCACCATGTCACAAAGCTCAGATCATCTCCAACATGACAATGAGGTCACTGTACTCCAATGGCCTCCACAGTCACCACATCTCAATCCAATACTCCACCTTTGGGATGTGGTGGAACGGGAGATTCTCATGCAGGTCTGAAAGCAAAAGGGGGTCCAACCGGTACTCGCAAGATGGACCCAATAAAGTGGCCAGTAAATGTAAGCTATCATTTTCAGAAAAAGAAACATACACAAAAACATCAGTTTAGCTTTAAAAACCTGATACAGTGCCAGAAATGCCAGGATCCAACGGAAGAAAACTACCAATAAAATCTACAGTTTGATGAGTGATGGTCACTTCTGTCTTGGAATAAAGGCAAAGAAAATAACCTTGCATGAGTCTGCCGGATGACTTGGTTTATCACAGAAATGTAATCGCCCTTAACATAAAAAATGCAGTGTTTCACCTGCTGAGCAGGGAGGAGGCTTGTGTTTTGATGCTGGCATAGATTTGGGAGGTTTAGGGAGATGATGGGGT
Organism: Atherinosoma microstoma; assembly: GCA_037177055.1. NCBI lineage: Eukaryota > Metazoa > Chordata > Actinopteri > Atheriniformes > Atherinidae > Atherinosoma > Atherinosoma microstoma. Next base: position 24,543,383 of record JBBBVU010000015.1, on the reverse strand, counting down.
CATATGTTATGTGCTGCATCCACATGTTTCCTGGCCTGGTCACTTCTACAGGGACATTTTTCTCTATTAAACCTCCTCCACTCCTACATTTCATCACTTCCTGGAGGACACTACACATCAAATACCCCGCTGGAAAAAATGGAAACATAAACATTTAACTTTTTTTTTAATCATTTGCTTTTGTTGTCCACATTCAACATGAGGTGATTGCTTTGAACTCTGGCCCACTTACACACAAAGAAAAACATTTTTTTTTTAAATTTTAAGCATGTGAGGGAAACACAGGAAGTGGGAAGAAAGAGCCAGGAAATAATGTGGAACAAAATACCCTTTTTTTTTTTTTTGAAATATCTGAGTATTTTAAAAAAAAGAAAAAGCTCTACCATAGATAGCTAGGAAAAATCCTAATTGCATTGAAATCTAATCTTAAAACTGTTTGCTGAAAACATAAAAAGTTGTGAATTTTCTCAGCATTGAGCATTGTTTGGGTTTGTTCTGAGATGACAAGAAGTGATTTAAAAGGTCAATGTTGCACAATTCAGTGCAGAAAGAATGGCCACAAAGCTTTTGCACGCTTGTGAGAGAGAATGGGGTCAAATTGTGCGTCAGTTTTACATTGTTGTGACTGACAAGTCAAAGAAGGTACACGGCAGATTGAGTCAGAGAGAGGAAAATAACTCTGCAGAAACACCAGGAGGTGAATGCACCATACGTAGCTGATGTATAATAAAAAAAAGAAGGGGAAAATCTGTTCCAAGAAGGTATTTTTGTAACTCAGAAGCATTTCTCACCACAATATTCAACAAATGTACAATACAACAACAATACATAGAGTCAATATCAATTCAATTAGAGGAAAAATTTATTCAGATAAAGTGGTGTTGCTGGTATGATTGGAATGCCTTAACCCTATTTCTTTTCTTCATATCTTTCCTTCAAATGTTGACAAAGTGAATTCTATGAATTTTTTGTGTGCTTAGTTTAGAAATGAATTCATTCAATAGTATTTTTAAACAGAACATTGGCGAAAAGAAAGAAGATGAGTCAAACAAGAGAAAGTTACTGTTGCAACTCATCAATCTGAGAAGGGTTATAAGACCATTAACAAACATTTTTGTGTCATGAGATTCATTTTAGAAAACATTCAAAATCGCTGCCAATTTTCACAGGAGTGGGTGTCCTAAGTTCAGTCCAAGGTCAGAACATGCAATGCTTCGAAATAGCAAAACCCAAAGAGGTACATCTCAGACTCTACAAACCTCAGATAGCATGTTACAAGTTAAAGTTAATCATAAGTACAGTTGGAAAAATTACCTAACAAATTGGGCTTGTTTTGAAGAACATGGCAACCCAGCTTGAGCTGCATCAAACCCCAATGTCAAGCATTGTTGTGGAGGGGTCAAGATGTAGCCTTGTTCTGCAGCTACAGGACCTGGTCAGCTTCCACTCATTGAGTCGACCATGAACTCCTCTGTATACCAAAGTATTTTACCAAACCAGCAGAATTCAAACAGAATGACTGAAAAAGAAAACAAGCAATGTGCTGATTAAGTTAATTCAACAAACACTCTGTTTCTGTATTTTGGCTTAGTGTCTATTAAATCATGACATGGTATAAAAATGTCATGCTTTTATGTTTGTTTTGTTTTCATCTGAGGCTGTATTAAACTCCATTTTATCTGAGGTAAAAGCCAGATTATTTACATTAAATAATCTTTTACATTTCTTCTCCTGTAGAAGTTGAGCATTTTGTTGTTGTTGTTTAATACAAGTCTGTAAATCAGACTTTTTCTTTACACTTTTAGAGCAGGATCCTGCACTACATGCCTGTCAGTAATATATAAAAGAAATACCCAACCAGATAATATCAGTATTTGTCTACTTTTGCCAAGTGCAGACAGGAATAATATTTGGGATTAATTCCTGTCTCCTACAAACAACAGTAAGTCTTAAAAAGACATCTAACCCACTGCAGATATTTGCAAGTTTGCAAGCCACCAACCATCCACCAAATACCTATTGAATTCCTAGTGCAATTGCAGAACTTGATAACCTCAGAAGAGTCAACAAAGCCTCACAGGTGCAAACTTGCTGCCTTGAAGACTTCAAAGCTGGTTGGAGAGTTCATATTGATTAACTTAAATCTGACCAGAAAGATCTCACACAGAGATCACACCACTGAAGAAAAAGCTTGTTCAGAGAAATTCCTGAACAAAACAATTGCAGGAAGAAAAACTACAGCAGGGCATGGCTTATACTTTAAGATATAATCATAGAAATGAAGAAAACAGTGGAAGAAAAGAAGGAAGGATTAAATAATCACAAGAAAAAAATTGGAGACATAAAAGAAGGATTTTGAGGAGTGAAGAAAAATGTATTAGCAAATCTGGAATATAAGAAGAAAAAACAAAACTGCAGGAAGAGACCAGATCTGGAGTCGCAGAAAAGATAGCTGGTAAAGGAAAACACGCCTCTGAGGAATTTTCATTATTTTATTATATGAAAAACATCACCTGAACGACAGCATATGTTTTTCTAAAGCTACCGTTCAGCACTGACCTGCGCAGACCCATACCAACAGAAATGCAGGCTTTTGAACTGAGTACTATTGGTCCCTCTCCCCTTTCATCTGGAAGACACTGCATCCATGAATCTGCCACTCTTAGGTCCTCTTTTTACATCCAATAATGTATCTGATCAGTTTCTATTTAACCTAATGAGTTGCAACATGTTTTTCCAGTAGTGACCTTGTAGTATCTCTTACTTTTCCAGCCTCCTGTGGCCCCAGTACCAACTTGAGATGTGGCACTCCAGTCAAATACGAGATGGTTGAAAAAATATTAAACGCTGACCTAGTAAATTAAAAACTCATGTAAAAAGTTCCTTTCCAGTTAATATATCACATGAAAGGACAATTATCCATCAATTCTGTTACATTTTGCTTCCCAATCTTGTTTCACATCTGCATTTAGTTAGTTATCACCTCCTAAAGTGTACATACTACCTGAAAAAAACAAAGAGAGTGCAGAGACAGGGGTCTCTGAATCTGGTTCATTTATGTAACAAATGTTTCTGTGATATTTTGGGTTCTTGAACATTCAGTTGTCTCAGTCTGTACACAACTTGGATTTCCCCAAAACTTATATAACAAATAGTTGATTACAATGGGAAACATTTCTGCTGTGCTTGGGGGCCTGCTGAGGGTCCAGCTCTTGGCAAGGTAAAAAAGAAGAGGACACTAAGGACAGAAGAGGGGTGGGGGTTGGGGGGCAGGAAACAGTCCACACTTCCTCAGGCAGGATACCGTGCTCCTCTAAGAGGCATCCTGGAATCTGATGGCTCAAAGGCTTTACCAAGTTTTTCTCACAAACACATCTACTTTCTCTTGACCACATTGTGGAGAGCGGGCACACGTGATGGACTTGTAAAGCTGTGAGGAGAAAGTTTAGCTTGAGATCATCTTAAATGGCAAATGGTTTGCACTTACACCATGCTTTTAAATTTTCTCCAGGTTCTACAAAACTCTCTAAAATGTGTTCCCCATGTGTTCCTTGTTGTGGACTAAACAGCTATTCTTCTGACAGGATGCCGGCTAGTACTATGCTATTATTAGTACTATACTATTAGTACTATACTACCTGAACCACAACCACCCCTTCACTTAGTAAAATGAGAAGGCAATTAGGTCTCTTTTGTAACACTAATGCAAGTTTTGAATCAAAAGAATCTCTGATAAACTGCTTCTACCTGTTTAGACATTAAAATTTTAAAACTATTACTAATAACAGTACAATGCGTGTGTAGTGATCATGGCTAATAAATTAGTTTGTAAGCAATTTTAGCTGATCATTAGAAGGAAAATGGTTTGATGATCAGTTGAGTAGTCAACTAACAGAAAACAGTAGAAATATGTATGGCATTTTTTATACAACAATTTTTTTTTTTAATTCAGCCATCCCATCTTTAAAAATAGCAATGTAATGTGAATTCCTTGTCTCATGTGACATTAGGTTAAATATATTTGAGTAATAATCAAATCAAATCAAATTGTATTTGTTCATGTCATTTCAGAGTTCTATTGTTGTTATAAACCTGTAAAATCCAAATCTGTTTTCTGTTTTTTTCCCCTATTAACTGTTATTACAGGTCAGAAACACATAATAATGTTGAATAACTGCCAGATACT
>JBBBVU010000015.1:24508259-24529914 GCA_037177055.1 Atherinosoma microstoma | reverse complement strand
TGGGTGCTAAAATAGCATATAATTGCCTAAAGCTGACTTTGACAGGCTTGGAAAAGCATGATATAGCTCCTTTAAACAAAAACTGAAAGTTTCAGATCAGAACTTTCCAGTGAAGCTGACAGGCTCCAGGCGACCTAGTTTATCTGTTATGATGCTGTAAAAATGATCCGATCATGTCGATCACAGACGTCTGACGCATTGATCACCCTTATCCTTGGATCAGTAATCAAGCCGGTATGATCAGATCATGTGACATTTTCACAGCCCTGTAACAATGAATGAAGTCACATGGAGCTTTACTGGAAAATTCAGATTCGAGACTCTGTTTTTTTTTTTTTTTACATTGATACACCATGGAAAAACAGAGATATGATGGAATCATTTAATAATGCATTGATATTTATCCATAACTCTTAATAATCTGTAAATTTGTTTATCTGAAAATTGAGTGTACCACTTGAGGGAGCGTGAGTACTATCGGTGGTATGTGTACCACAGTTTGGTAGTAGTTCCTGTCTGTAGATGATAGAATATTTAAAGTATTTGGAGTTGTATGTTAAGGAATATTTTGTAGATGATGTTGCAGTTTGCTGAACCTCTGCCCATATTTACCCCTGAAAGACTTTGCCTCTCTATGGTGCTCTTTTCATACCGAGAAATTTTACCGACCTTCTGCTTATACACCGAAATAATTAGTTGTAAAATGCTGTTTCTTGTTGGTACCCTTTTTTTTCCCTCCAGCATTTTGTTGCCCTGTCCCAACTGTTTTGAGTTTATATACATGTTGCTGCCATCGCACTCAAGTTAAGCTGATAGTCTCTGCAGAGGGTATTAGTTCATCTTGATGAGATTGAAGTTAACATGCAGTTAGTTTTACTGAAAGAGTGGACATGTGTGATGATGGCCATGTCATGTTCTCTGTGATATTTATTCACACCAATATTTACCTGCACCACAAATACACTGCAGGTGATTGTGATCTCAGCTTCCTCTTTTCTCTCTCTCTCTTTTTTTATTTTTTTAATTTTAGGAATCAACCATCAGCCTCATTATTTCCAGGTTTATCTCTATGCACTACAATAAAAGATTGTATGCATGAGACCACAAATTTGCTTGTATAACTTTTATCAGAGGGAGGTCTCCGTCACACTTCCCGTTGCTAAGATGATTTCAGTCGTTTCTATGCAGGAAGAAATGCTAAAGCGAACAATTTAAGTGAGTGAAAAATGCATGATCACTCTTTTGTCGTCTGTCTGTGCAGCTTCAGCGGTCTAAACTCGCCAACGGGGCTCCAGATGTGGAGGCTGGCATAGGGACAGCTCTACCGCAACAAAAGTGGTACAGCATCATCTCACCCATCTTCATCCAAGCCTTCACCCTCACCTTCCTCGCAGAGTGGGGAGACCGCTCACAGCTGACCACCATTATTCTGGCAGCACGAGAGGTTTGTTACATTTATCTTGAGCCATGACTGTTTTAATATCTTATGGTATGTCTGACAATATTGGGTTTATAGCTGTAACAGGAGACGGCTGTCTGGTTCAAAGCTCCCTACAGAAAATGCACCTCAGTGCAGATAATACACTGTCCAACATGTACGAACTGGTTTGTGCAATTTTTCAGGCATTTTCAATATGAACTTTTTTTTTCCAATTTTTATTATTATTCCCAGGATCCTTTTGGAGTTGCAGTGGGTGGTACATTTGGACACTGTCTGTGTACAGGTCTGGCTGTGATAGGAGGAAGAATGATTGCTCAGAAGATATCTGTGAGAACAGGTGAGATATTCTTCCCTGCCAGTTTATTCCACTGATTTTTTTAATTCTATTTTATTCTACTACTTTGGTTTGGTTTTTTACACAAATTCTTGTGTTACACAAATCTTTTCAATTTCCTGCATTAAACAAAGGAAGATTTGATCCTTTTGATAGAAGGGTCCAATTTCTTTAAACTTTATTTATGAAAACAATAGATGTAGTGAAACTTCCTAAACATTTTTTAACCTGTATTATTGTCAAAATTATTTTTCATGTCCTTTCCATATTCAAGCCCCAGTACAACAGAACAGTTTTTGTTTCTGTGCCTTAGTTGTCAAAGAAACAAAGAAGCCTGTTTGTACTTGAGTGAAGCTAATTTGCTTGTTTCCCAGTGAGGCAGCTTCTCCAAACAAGATTAGTGTTGATTCCCGTCAGTTTTCTGTTCATTTTATGCATCAGTGTGGTTTATGCATTATTGTGATTCTAGCTGCTTTCTTTCTTATCTGTAATGCTTTTAATGTTTTATGTAAAGCACTTTGAATTGTCTTGAACCTGAAAATGTGTTCTACAAATAAACTTGCCTTGCCTTCTATAGGAGGACTCTATAACTCTGGTCCTTAAGGGCCACTGTCCTGCACCGTTTGGATGTTTTCCTGCCTCAACACACCTGACTCAAATTAATGTGTCATCTTGGAGAGTTTTACAAACTCTTCACTTTATTTCATTTGAATCAGGTGCGTTGAAGCAGGAAGCATCTAAAACCTGCAGGACAGTGACCATGAAGGACCAAAGTTCTATAGGAAACATTAATAAATGAGCATCCCTTACTGATTTCCCCCCCCCCCCTAAGAACATATTTTAGGCAAAATACATGTTTTGTATTCAAGTTAATCTTTTATAGAGGATAAAAATGACATGCAGACAAAACTGTGGTTTTGTCAAATTGAGTGGATTTGTTTTGTTTCCACAGTAACAATCATTGGAGGGATCGTTTTCCTGGCATTTGCCTTCTCCGCCCTGTTCATCAAGCCAGAAGCTGGATTTTAATTTGATAAGACTTTTCAGTTTCACTCTGTAAATACGTGTAAAATATGGTTAAGTCGCTGTAGGCTCTTTAGTTTAGACTGTGTGTGTCCAAGAGGAAAGTTTAAAAGTCTGAACAGATTAAAAATCCTCTCTACTTCTCTTTGGAAAGCCTTTGTTTCATCAGTGTCTGTGAATTAGGATTCTTCAGAGAGTGGGAGGTTAGCATTAAATGGAAAGTTCCCTCAAGTGTCAACCTGTTGTTTACAAATTTGAGCAGATGGTTCAGCTGATGACTGCCAAGAAAATTTTCTTTGTCGAGGTGATGGGCATAAGCTTAGAACAAGATCTCACCTCATCTGAAATGTCTAAGAACAAAAAAAGAGCAGTAAGTTACAGGGTGGGAAAGACGCCAGGACTCTTCCACCCATCTGTAAAAGCTGTATTCTCACATCGTCTCATCACTGACTGCTGCCCTCTAACTACAGGTGTGTGGCTCTGAAATGTTGGCAGACATACTTCATTTATTCAACCATCTTAGTTCACCACTTAAGGCTTTTTGAAATGTTTTTTTTCTTTGTAAATGCTGAATGTTAAATTTCGTTTGAGAACTTTTTGACTGATTTCAGAGTGCTGCTTGTACAGAGCTGATGTTCCTCTGTCGTTTCCATCTTCCTCTTTTGGGTGACATTTTTCTCCATGTATTGAAAACCCAAACGATCTGAGCCCACTTTTTTAAAGGAAATACTGTGGCAGGAGAACCAGCAGCACATATAACCTTTTTGTTTCTGTGTGTTAGAAGATATATTTTAGGCAAATATTGAGTACCTCCATTCATTTTACATAGGAGCTGACCTAAACCACTGCTATACCTGTGTCCACAAACAAATGTCAGATATTAACTTGAGGCACTTACATTTACGTACCTCAATTTCAGGATCAGATAAAGGACAAGTTGTAGATCAGGTTGAATTATTTTCTTTTATGGACCTTCCAGCTCCAAATCTTAGACTTACAACACAAATAGTTCAGGTACAGAATAAGTGACTGTCATTTTTCCTACAAATGGTGGAAGTCACTTCTTTTACTTGTGTTATAGATGATTGGACTAAACAAAATCCCTACGTACATACATATATATATTTATTTAGCTTCATTTTCTTTCCTCTTAGGCATATGTACTGTAGACACAGAATGGGAGAGGTCACTGTAAGGAGGGGATGGGAAAATGTTTTTTAAACTGAACAGGCTAAAGCTGCATTGTCAATATTTGACAGGCTGTGAATACTTCTGTTTGTCAAAGGGGTGGTCATAATGCCAATAAACCTGAAATGCTCAATAAATATGTTTCATGTCTGATTTCTTAATAACCACTACTGTTTGGCTTTAATGGCAAATGTGAGACATCTGGAAGAAAACAAAAGATTCAACACCAAAGAAATTTCATAGTTCTAATTTTGAACCGGGGGAGTGAGGACATTTGCCACAAAATTTGAATTTCTGAATTTGGCTCAAGAAATAAGGCAGCACATTTGCTGCAGGCACCTCTAGACTGGATTGGGATGTATGTTTGAGAATGAATTCACACGAGGATTATTTTACAAAAATGACAAATGAGACTGCTTCTAACTTCACAATCCTGCAGCTTAAAATGGTGTTAAACCTTAAACTCAGCAGCAGGTGGCACTAGTGGATTTTAAGGAGGAGGGGGTCAGTCATGGGGCTTTGTACTGGAATGAAAACATGTAAGCTGAAACAAAAAATTGGCTTTAGGAGTCGATGGAAAATTAAGTAAATCCAACTCTAGCGTTGATGACAGTACCCTCTGCATTATGTCTTGGACTATCTGAATTACAGATTAGTGGATTATCTGGTTTTTAAAAAGCAAAAAAAAAAGCCTCCCATTTTCCATTAAATATGATCATGTGCTGTTTTTTTGGCATTTAACCACTAAAATGAGACTCTTCTACCTCTAGGACAACATACATGTGCTACAATGTGCAAACTTAAACTAAATGTTTACATCATCATGGACAAGAAGCCGGCATTGGGTGTGATCACAGTATACTGGAAGGGGATCTGCGTGGATTGCCACTTGTTTATAATGTGTGCACTGCAGCGGTAGATTTCTTGAGCCAACATAAAAAAAGAAAAAGCCACAACAATCTGAAAGCGGAGAAAGAACATTGAAAGACATTCAGAGTTTCTAGCAAGCATGTCAACTACACAACATTTAACATAATGCACTCTTAGTTGGAGGCTCCTCTCCCCTGGAGATCTCTTTGGATAACAGAACTTTGTCCCTCATGATTTTTAGATTTGGTAATTGTAAATGCCTTATTGCATATATTTGAATTGATTGTTGCCTTTTAAAAATGTCAATTTAAGTTATTTCTAGCATGAAGGAAAACAGTTGACTGCCAGATAAAAATACAAAGTAAACACAAAAAAACACAGGTTGACACAGTCTTTGCATAACCAACTCACAAGTAAACACTTTCCGGGGGGTTTTGTGTGTGTCACAGTTAATTTAGATCCTCCATATGTAGCTCAAATGATTGCCTTTAAAACATTATATATTCTGTATACATCATTACATTTAATAGTGTTGACTCAATGAGGTTAACACCAGCAGTAGAAAAATAATTGACCAACTACCTCTTATCATACATTGTGCAAATTTGCCAACAGACACAAAAACTCATGCAAAATACTCATCTTGATATTTCAAACGTTATTTTGACTTGTACAGGAATATATTGCACCCCTTCTATGCAGAGGATCAAGTCGACTATGGGGTTTTTACATTTCTTAATAAAGAGCTTTATCTTATTAAATAATGATATGTGCTGCAGTGCAAGAACTTTTTTTTTGTTTGTTTTACAGAAGAGGTAGGTAGAGGAGTTCTTTGTGCAGAATCTGAGGTCTGGACTGTAATTATGGAACTATATGCAGGCCAACAACATAAGAGATGAAAACAAGTATTCAGGACTTAGTATCGTGTTTAGTAAACAACATTTTGAAGCACAAGACAGCATCTTTTAGTTTTATGTCTTTTCATTTTAATTTACATAGATAAATGAGAACTGTGTTTAATGTTATCTTTTCTAGCCATGCATGAAGCCAATGAATGCTTTTGGCGTATTTTTAACGTTAGAAGAGTAAATCGGTTCATTTAAAGCCTAAAATCAGGTAAGAACTGAGAAAATGCTGTGGAATGTGTTTCTGTAGCATAACAGGAAGTCCAAAACAAGTATCAGGGGCTTGGGCTTGCTTTTTGTGTTTTCCACTTTCTTTAAGAGATTGATAAACATTTTTCTGTAGCAAAGCTCTGCAAAGAGACTAATCTCAAAAATCCACTAATAGCTCATAAAGATATCACTAAGAAAGACAGTTTGGCATGGCTAAAACGAAGAAGGAAAAGCCGTCTCTGTCATTTCTGACCAATCAGTAAATACACGGCTTTCAGGTGAGGGGGCTGATAAGAGACAGAAAAAGCTGACAAAAAGTGCTGCAGGAATGTACAGAATTAATTATTTTAAATCAAACACCAAAACATGTAAACCTAGTTCAATAGATCTCCCAAAAAAAGGTGAACCTGTTAATTCACACGCGCTCTTTAACGTTTACTTACAAGTGAAGAAAATTTAAAAAACAAAAGTGAGCCTCCGAGTTGTAAAGGCTGTCTTCATGAGAAAACTTATTGGTCCAACATCTTTGTGAAAAGTGAAGTGAAAGTGAGAAATGGGACTGACTTCTAAAAACAATTAAGTCAAAAATCAATATGACAGAGAAAAGAAACATATTATAGGACTTGGGCATTTAACAGGCTTCCCCGTTACTCTAACTTTTGGAGTTGGTGTGAGTAATCATAATATCACCAGGTATCTCTGACTAAAGCTTCAACACTACTGACAGTGTAGTCTCATACTGAGCTCAGTCCATCACTTCACACTGATGAAAAAGCTGTGAGTTGCAGTGAATTCATCAGATGGTGTGAGGGAGGCTGCCCACTGAGCCTGGGGAGGCCTGGGCCCGGGGAGGGATCAGACATTGAGTCCGATGATAGTGAGATTGTGATGACACCGACACTGTCTTTAGCTTGATACAAAAAAAGCAAGTGTGTTCAAAAGCAGGCGATTAAAACTAACTTTGTATGCGAATGGAGATGCTGAGAACGGAAAAGAAAATTGGGGCAATTTAAGGAACACAGATGCTTCCTAGGCATAAAAGAGCAACAGAAAAGACACTTAACAGGACAAAGTAAGTATTAGGACACTGTATTAGGGTAGTATTGCATTATCAGGCTTCTCGTGATAATGCAAAGAGTTCAGAGAAGGAGAATTTGTGTTAAAATGATGCCTCTCTAATGTCTAGTTAGTAGTAAGTCTGGACGGATGATGATGCAAAGTAGAAAATCATTTCATAAGACACATTTTTTCCCTTTGCAAGAGATTCTTAGATTAAAAAAAACAGGAATATTTCAATATATTTTCAGGAATCAGTGTTATGAAATAGTAATAGAGACATTACGGATGAATCTTAAAAAGCACTATAAATAAACAAATAATATGAAGCACTATGTTGGCTAGTACAGTTGCTCACATGGAGCTTAACATTTAATTTCCATTTCCTGAACGACGTCTGGCACACTTTGTGTTTTGGAGTCTTTAGTGTTTCGATTTGAAGCACTTTTTTTAAAAGCTTAAAGTACTTAAAAATATTTGTCAGTTTGACACTTTTATGAAATTAAATGAAAAAATATAGGTTAAGGATTAATAAACCAACTGTGACACAACAAACAGCACACGCATCGTCTGCTATGCAGACAAACAAACACACCGCCCCTGAAGAAAGGAAGCTGGGAAACCTAAGCAACTGAGCTTTTTAAGGTCTTTTTTTCTTGGATTACTAGAAAAAAATTCAAAGCTGCAAATCACAGACTATGCATTTCATTTCATGCATCATATAAAATATTACTGCTTTCTTTTTCAGTATATTTACACAATACATTAAACATGATATTCTGTACAGAGACATTTCCATCTATTCTACATTCTTAAAAATATTTTCTGACCCATAATTATTTTTACACGTAAAAACAAGAATAGGAGAAAACATCCAAACCGACCAATCCTCTGACTGTTCTGCAGGATGTCCTTCATGTGAAGACAAAAATCTTCAGATCTTTGTGGGGAACGCTGCGGGAAATAATCCTGTGATAGTGACTGAAGCACACAGACATGCACACGCTCACACATGGTTCAGAAAGGGGGGCTGGGCCTGGGAAGGAGCCTGCTGCAGTTATTGTGGCTCCATGTTTGCTTTGAGGGAAAGCTTTAGAGTCAATACTTGTTGTCGTAACCGCAGTGAGCCCTGTCCCGAGTTTTTTCAGCTGCACTCTACTCAGGAAGTTCGGGGCCAACAGTAGAAGATCCTTGTGAGAGAAGGGAAGCCCCGGCCTGCTCCTGCAATCGCACTGTAGCCTCTGAGGCATGCTCTCAGTGCTGCAGAACTCCTGTCTAGACTCCAGTCACATACAGACATGCTTGAATTTGGCCAATTCTGCTTCTGACGGGCTTCTGTCGGCTACTGTGGCTGTGTAGCAGAGCGGTCAGATAGACTCTCTGATCTGTGAGTGGAAAGTTGTTGCTGTTTCTGCTGTTGCAACTGTTTCTGTTGTTGTTGTTGTAGTAACTGTTGCTGCTGTTGCTGGGCTGCAGCAGTGAAGGTACTCTGTTGCTGTAGAGGAAACGCTGTCTGGAAGATCAGCTGTGTGGGCTGGTTTCCATGAAGGAGCCGGGGTGCCTTTAGTGAGATGTTTAGATTAGATTGACAGAAAATCAGTCAAGATGTAACTTAAATCTACAATAAACCACATCTGAAATTCTAACTTGTCTGATCCAAGAGTTTGCAACATCTCGCAATCCTTAATGTTAAACCAGCAAAATAAGCTGATGACAGTTTCTCATAAGGTCGTCATCTAAATGACATTTGCTGGAATGTCACATGATACCCTACTCGACTGTGCAGCAATCTAATAAAAGGTTAAATACATTGCCCATCCAAAAGAAAGTCACCACCTGAATTAAACTAAGCAAATATATATGAGCCTCCTATTGGATAATTACTGCATGGATGATTATGTTTCAACTGGTAACAAGTTGTTTAACTGATGCAGTGAGTAGCTTCTGATATCTTAAACCATGTTGGAAGACGTATCCTGTGGACAGGAAAAGATGTTAATCCGTTTCAAAGGGGTCAAATTGCTGGCATCAAGCAAAGACAACATCTAAGGAGATGATTAAACTACTACATGCTAGGAAGCATAAAGATTGGAAATGGAAGAAGGTCATGCGGTCTGACTAGTCCAGATTTACCTTGTTCCAGAGTGACGGGAGCATCAAAGAGAGGCAGATGAAGTGATGCTCCCATCATTCCTAGTGCCTACTGTACAAGCCTGTGGGGGAAGTCTATGATCTGGGGTCGCTGCAGTTGGTTAGGTCGAGGGTCAGTAACGTTATGTGCCCAGACGATGACGTCAACTGACTACCTGAATATACTGAGTGACCAGGTTATTCCATCGGTGGATTTTTTTTCTTCCTTGGTGGTACGGACATATTCCAAGATGACAATGCCAGGATTCATCGGACTGAGATTGTGAAAGAATCGTTCAGGGTTTGACTTTGATTTTTGGATGGGCTGTGTATATATACCAATCAGTCACACAATCAACTCTCAGTGGTGTTTGTTATATGCAGTTACGTTACAAGCAAACCTTTTTTCACTGAATGGTTTTTATTGTCCACAGAGTGAACCTCCATCTATAAACAAATCATCTTAATTGAAACATAAAAATCGTAAATAGTCCCCTTATTAAACAACAAGCTGAACACACATTGCAGCTATCAAACTGGTAGTAGTACCTGTAGAAACTGTGGTTGCTGCTGGGTCAGTGGAGCCTGTCCGGTCTGCATGGCTGAAACTTGTGGCTGTGGCTTTACCTGCTGCTCCTGTTGTTGTTGTGGCTGCTGGGAAATACTTATAGTCTGTGTCTGGCCCTGCTGAGGAGCAAAGGCCGTCATCACTTGACTCATTAACATGGTTGTGGGGACCATGACTGCCCCACACGCCATCTGCCCAGCTACTACTTTAGTCAGTAGCGGAGGACCAGTAGGAAACCTGTAAGAGACAGGAAATGGGGCAATCAGGCAGGATTAACTTGACGTCATGATGTTGCACTGAACAGACGTGCTACATTAAATAAATAAAAAAATGGCAGGAACAACAGTGATGAAAAAATAAGTTAATTAAGCAATACAAATCCTGTTTGTGTGAAGAAATAAAAAAGGCAGTTTAAGGAGTAAATTGAAATAAAGACTCAGACCTTATTTGAGCTGCATGGTCCTGTGCAAAGGTTGCCACAGCAGGAGTGTTGGGTCCAGTGTTCTGTGCCAGGCTTGTGGCAATCTGAACCACATTAGCAGGATTTTGCTGTTGGATCACCATTGTGTTGTAGAGAGGGGCTGAAAGGGGGTTTTGTTGAGGCTGCAGAGTCAGAGTCGACCGCTGAGACTGAAAAGCCAAATTGGAATAATTTACATAAGTTACAATTGATCGCATGGAAACATGTATCCATGTATGAAAGTGCTGGACTCGGTTCCCTCACAAGTGTTTGCTGTTGTGACTGGGACTGAATAGCATGTTGTTGTGGTTGTATGTTGTTCTGTAGAGGTCCTGCAGAGACCACCTGGCCTTGCATGCCGAGTTTCCCCCCCTGCTGCCCAGAGCTTCCCTGGGCCATCTGACCAGAGTTGAGATTTTGTCCTTCAGTTCCTTTCGGCATCTGGAACATCTGAGACACACACACCAGAGATTCAGATCATAACTCAGAAATATTTTAACAGTACACACAACCAAACAGGCAGTTACACAATAACGATACTTTCTTCTGTCACATGCTTCTCAGCAGCACCTGCAGACTTTGTCCTTGCACCCTCTGCAGTTCATCCTGGATCTGCTGCAGCTCGTCCAGCTGCTTCTGAATATTGGTCTCTATCATCCTGGTTCTCTGCTCCAGCTGCTCTTTCAGGTGCTGCATGGCTTCCAACTGGCTGGAGAACTGCACAGACTGTCAAAGTACAAAAGACATGAAAATATGACACAAAAGTACTCCATTTTCACACGTCTAATCTAGCAACAACGCATCCTTTAGTGGTGCTTTCATGATCAGCAAATAGGAGTGCTCATGTAGCCAAAAACAAAGGCTCCTTTCAGGTTGTTTTGGTTGACATAAACATTTGGAACTAGCATTAATAATCTTTATTTATCAAAATCACAGAGATGTCTGTGATATTTTTCCATTGTATATTAAACACAAAGCATATCAACTTATAAAACTGCATCAAATTACAACTATATGTTTATTTTCATCATCCATCTTCATGAAATTTGTCAAGAGCTGATTAAAATATCTGGAAAACAAATATCTTTTTTTCCCCTTTTTTTCTCTAGTATTTCAAAGATTGGATGATAGAGAATGAACTTGGACATTGACAGAGCGGAATGACTGTTGTGTTTGTTAATATTTGGCATCTTTCTTTCCTGCATTGACTGCAGCTGCTGTGTTGCTTTTCAGCTTGTGATAAACGCAGGATTGTGATTGGTCAGCTGCTGCCAAGTCTGGCTGTTTCACATGAATGCACACCTATCCAGAGTCAGACAGACTTTCTTGGTCTGTCTGACTAATGCCTGGTTCAGACTACACGATATAAGCCCGATTTTGACCCGACAGACACGTCGCAGACAAACGTTCACTGTTGTCCCCGATTATGGGTTGTCGGACTGGCGATCTGGCGTCTAGGAGGCTTCACGACCACGACTGTCACATAGAATACAAGCTAGCATTAAAACATCGCAGTGTTTTAAACATGTTAATAAATTTGTTACCTCAAGCTCTGTCTGCAGGATAGACAGCCCAAAATGCCCTCTCCCCGCCACCCAGAAACGAGTACACTGTCTTTTTTTTTTCTCTTTGCTCTCTCGGGGCAGAGGACAGCCACCATAACCCAAAGTGTGTCTGTTGCCATAATCGATTGACAGCTGCTTGACCCACCTTCTGTCTTGTGTGCTCGGAAGGTGCTTGACAACACGTAATGATCGGGGGTCATTCTTGTAGTGGGGCCATTTGCTCAGCACAAAACACTGAACGAATTTATGACACTGTGTCTGTTAATCTGACATAGCAGAAAATCATGTAGTCTGAACCAGGCATTAGCGACTGACTTTGTCACTCATCACTTCCAGATTCCTCCACTGTTTGGGTAAATTAAGCCAAATAGCTAAAGGATACCCGGAATATGTTAACCTCCTCATCAAGGGGCCTATTTTTTCTGCCTCCTGTCCAAAATGACATACCCTAAATAAATTCGTATATCTTCTGTATGTATAAACTGGGTCTCATGAGAAAGCCAAGACATGTGGGATTACTACAGAAGTGTCAGAATCACCGTCTTCATATAAACTGTCAGGGCCTTCATGATTCATTTCAGACAAAAGCAGAGTCAAAGGAGAGAGAACACCGTTTTTTGAAGTGGAATAAAACTTTTGAACATAAAACAGCAAATCTAAAGACATGATTTATGATTATGTAATTTTTCTTTTCTTTGCTACTCTTTGCTCCTAGCTCACAGAGTTTTGTCATACAGAGTCTCTGCTTTCATATGACACTTTATTTGTGTGTTTTCTTTAAATAGAGAAATTAGAAGAAGCGCTAAATTTGTGTTGTTCTCATGTTTTTGTCACATTCCCATACAACTGCTTGGGATTTGAATTGTGTTTGGTTTTGATGACAATGCTTGGTAGTCTTTTAGCCTGTGATATTGGTATGCTACATGTTTGGTGCTTCCTAGGGTGTGCAAAGATCTTCTGTACTGCATCCCATGCTGTCCCCAGAATCGGAAACCCTCGTGATGAAGAGGTTAAACACCTCCCCACTGACTGACTGAAACTGTTTTTTTTTTTTTTTTTTTTTTTAGGTACGTCTGAAATATATCAAGCAAATACAGGCAGTCTGTCAGCAACTACAAAAAAAAATGAGATCAGTATCTTACTTGGCTGGTTTGAAGTTGTTGTTGTTGTTGTTGCTGCTGCTGTTGTTGCTGCTGCTGTTGTTGTTGCTGCTGCTGTTGTTGCTGCTGCTGTTGTTGCTGCTGCTGTTGCTGCTGCTGTTGTTGTTGCTGCTGTGAAACCATGGCCACACTCTCCCCCGTGTTTTGGCAGCCTATCGACTGCTGATGCAAGCAACACAAATATTTCTGACAAAATCTCTCGTGATCCAAGCAGGAAGAAGTTACAGGGACATCTTAGAACAGACTGGTTTCCAGCTTCTCTACTGACCTCTCTGCTGGCTGATGATCTTCGCTGTAATGTCAGCTCCACGGCAGGGGACTGTTGAGCTGGTGTGCTTCCATTTTCCTGAAGATTCATCTGTGATGCTAAAGAGAGATTATAAACAAAATGATTACAGGAAATAGGAAATTAAAATAAATGAATAAATAATGCCACTTGTGGCTGGCTTGATAATGACCAGCTGAGTGCTGAAGGTGCTTACAGGGTGGATCAGATACAGCAGTATGAGACGATTTGTGTGAGCTGCGAGATGAGATCGAGGAGGTCCGGCTGCGGTAAGTGTTGTGTCGGGACTCAGAGCCTGAATCCTGCGACTGCTGTCACAAAAGCACTTTCAGAGATCACTACTTCTCTTAACTAACTACAAAGAAAGTAACTCCCATTGAACAAGTGTCTTACCTTGTCTGCTGTGATCTCAGGTGGGGATTCTTCAACTCCAAGTTCTTTGCGCTGCTCCGCTCTGACTTCAGCATAGCTGATCAGCAAAGAGACAATGAAACACGTTATGTAGATTAATCATCAGAATTAATATAAGAAGAACACATTTCTTTCATATTTCTATATCAGGAAATAAAAGTGTCACAGGGTAAATCTTCTGCGTACCTCACAACGGTGTGTGTGCAGAAAATAAACTCTGGTCTAGAGTTCCACTGGTGATAAGTGATGTAATACTGGGTCTGCAGCCAAATCCACTGCTGTCCTTTGGTAAGGAACCTGTAATAGCAGGACTTTCCTTTGCCATATTGCATTACTTAACAGAAATAAAGACAAAAAAAAGACACACATTAATGGTTTAAAAACTCAAGAACAAGCTGACAGCTACTGAGGACACTAAATTGATGGCTGAAAAGGCTGCACCTACAGTGATTGTGGCATTTGGCCAGTGTCTCCAGGTCATCAATGTGGTAGTAGTCGTACCCCGACGTCCCCAGGACTTCAAATGGAAGGTAACCTATGATGGGTGGAGCTCTGGACAAACCAGATAAGTATTACAGATGAGTGACTGTAAGTCATGATGTACAAATCCTCATACAGTTAAACACTGACAATATTTAATGCCTTAAAGTTTCACAGCTGCATACATGTAGAACTCCAGTGACAAAAGCAGAGATTGATTTTGAAAAGCAGCATTAATAAAAGGGCTGGGACATATACTTTCCTCCTGATTCCATTTTTATACAATTTTTTAGGTGTTGACTCAATTTAAATTGCAATTCTTCGATATAGCCGATTTTTGTGACCAAACCATGTGAAAAAGTTGAATGATGACGATGTCTACACACTATACCAGGAGCCATATTTCCCCTCAAAAAATGCACAACACATGTGAGTCAGTTTTTAAGATTTATTCAGTAGCAATATATTTAAACCAGCTGAAAATGAAGCATTTAAATTTGGAAAAAAGCTCCTCTTGGCAAAGCAAATTTGCTCAGCACAACACAGCAGCCACTCCTAATTGATAAGTTAAGACTGGGGATCATTTGCGACAATTGGATTTAAAAACAACAAACCCAATCATAACCCAATTCACAAATTAAGAAGTTGTCAATATCAGAGGAAATATCAACCAACTGCCCTGCAATGTCTTCATGAGCTTCTATCTCATCACCAACAAAAAGCATGTATCTACTGTATAGTATGTAAAGTTACATAATTCAACTCTGTCTGTTTCAAAGACATTTCTGCCTATTTCTTCTGATCCTGTTTTTGTTTAGACCCGTTTTGTGTTTTTTTTGTTTTCTTTTGTTCGTTTTCAACAAACCAAAACTTAGAGGAGTTTGCGTGAATTTAAATTCAGGCTAATGACCTTTTCGGTGGGAAGTTTTGATGATGTCATCTGCATCATCAAAACAGCATGAATCACTGTGGGAAAATACTGGTGAGTGCTTGCAGGTCAGGTTGCCCTGACCGCTCGGTTACATGTTGACGGATGTTCTCGGGAGCTACAGCGTGCCATGAAAAACTGAGTACTGCTTTCACAAGCTAGGCAGAAAATGTTACTCATATTGTACGTCATACATGAAGACTAAAAAAAAGGAGAGTCAAACCAACGCACATACTACCATCATCAAATTAAAAAAAAAATTAAACAACCGTACCTGTGGTCCAAGAAGAGAAATTTCCACTCTAAACTATGTCTGGAGGTAAATTGCTCATTAGGCTCTTCTACAGTGCACATCTCCTGCGATGGATGGAGAAGAAATGTCAAATTTATACAGACATCTATCTTTAGTACAGTACCTCTTATAGCACAAATACACCTGTTCTAAGTCAATTTCACTGATACACAGTAGCATTAAGGAATAATAAAACACCCATTTTTAATTTAACAACAAAATAATGAGATTTAATGAAACATACTCCAAATAAAAAACTGTTGACTTATTTGTTGGCTGTCAAACATCTTTTAATATCTAATAAACATTATTTTCCTTTTTTTTAATCCAGAAAGTCATTTAACAGCTTTAGAGGGTTGGCATAATCTGATACGGCCATTTTCATGTTCTGCCTTCCTGCAAGAACTTTTTGAAAGGCAGAGGTCATAAATGTCATTTTAACAACAAAAGTAGCATTTTGAACGGTTTTTTTTAAATATGTGTATATGCACTAAAACAAGCCGATTAAAACCTTTCACATTCCCAGTAGCAACATTTTTATCCTACACTTTATTCTGACCTGGTCCAGAAACTACTACTAAAAGCCCAAGGGACAAGCCAGTAACTAGGACAACATGACGGGATGCCTTTACACTGTATCCTGCAGGCTGAGCCATCGCAAGAGGGCAGTGAGGCCCACACTCACACACATAAAATCACATTACATGGGATAAACTACAAGTTATTGCATGCATAATCTATGTGCAACACATTTTCAATGAGTAGAACAACTTGCTATCATAGTGAACTTCTCAGCTATGATCTAATGTAGGTTAAGTCAAGTTAACTGGACTGGGATTAGTTTATTGAAGACGTTTCACTCTCATCCAGAAGAGCTTCTTCAACCAATGCAGAAGACCAAGAGAAAGAAAAGAAACACCTGAAGGCTTCTAAGAATTGTGGCAAAATGGACTGGACCCATGTTGAAACTATACTAAGTTCCAGGATCACCAACGTCACAAAGAGAAAAGATGAGAAAAAAAAAAGGAAAAGATAAGCAAGGTGTTGTCATCCCTTATTTGGGCCAGCCACCCAGCCACTCTATCAGACATAAATTGGCTCATCCTAAGGACCCAACTCCACAATCTCACAAAAGCAACCTGGTGTATGCGGTCCAGTCCAGTAAGGAAAGCAATAAGCTCTACATTGGGGAAACCAAACAACCACTCAAACAGATGACTCAACACAAGAGAGCCAACTCATCAGGTCAGGACTCAGCTGGTTTCCTTCATCCTAATGATAAAAGACTTTTGAGGACCAAAATGTTAAAATCTTGGACAGAGAAGAAAAGAGGTTTGAAATCTACAGTGACTCTAGAACATTGGTTTCCATCCAGTGATCACAGGAGCCTTGCAAGGTTTTAACTGTACTGAGGTTGTCAAAGCACATTTGAACATGGGGAAAAAAATCTAAACATTTTGTTGGTTATTAGAAAATCTGAGTGAGTGCATCAAATACTGCTGTTTGGGTATTTCTAAAACTCCAGGAAAGACAAAAAAATTAAATTCTTATATAACACAATCTACAACTCTGCTTTTGCTCTCTGCAATGAGACCAACAAGCTGCTCCCGGGTCCAGAATCAAACATCATGCAGCGCAAAGATGCTCTTCATGCACAAACTGAAGGACAGAGTTGGAAAAATATCTAACAGGGAGCCTCAACTATTTTTGCTGCACATAAAAGTCTGGTGGCAATGTGTGTGTGCACTTTTACCCTCCAACCCAACACTGATTAATACACCAATATAAGCCTCTTCAGTCTGAGACCGAGTCTCATTTTACAGATGTTTATATGTACTTGCCAAAGGAATCGTGTGTTGGACCTCAACATTTCCAGTGTCAAGGATACTTGGATCTTGAGCGCAATCTCACAGTTGGGAGAGATTCCCTCAGTTCTTTTGGGTAAAAAAGAAAGTGAAATTTTAGTTGCTCCCTTTGGAATTATCACTTAAACTGTCCTCAAATGATGAAAGAAGACTGTGTGTTTAAGAAAGCTCACAACAGCGGGGCTGAGAGTGAGCGCTTAGCTGTCTTGTAGAAGGAAAATTCAATCGATCTCTTTTTTTGTCAAGGAGTTGTTGCTGTCAGTTTCAGAGCCTCAGTCTGTAAATGTCTTCTGTTGAAATTCTCCAAAAGAAATTGTGAGTACTCCCAGATGGTGTGTACCCATTGAAGCCGAACCAAGCTGAAATCAATTAAGACCCATGTCTTCTGCAGAGTAAAGTGGTGTTGGACTGAATGCTGATTGAACTATTTCACTTTACACTCAAAAGCCAGGTAACAGCAGGTGTTAATGGGTAAAAAGGTTATAAGATAGTTGGAGTTCCAGCCAGTCTCAGGTGGTTTCTGAGAACAGCGTGATAAACCAGTAGAGCAATGCCAAAACATTTAAAATATCTGCAGGTGCGGTTCAAAAGGTACCCACACTGCATCACCTCGCTAGCTGCCTTTACATGGAGCACTTTTGATCCGATTGAACGTCCAATCCAAATGAAAATGCTCCATGTAAACATGTCAGCTGATCCGATCGGCCTCGATTGGAAAGAATTTTCAACCCGATCGAGAAGGGTGGTTTAAACCTTTTCACGCTCGGATCAGCAGGAAAAAATAACCATGTCTACACACATTGTGATCGTTTCTGTGGTGGACGGTGTTTCTGCGCATGCTTGAACCACCATTGAAAAATGGTGGAAGCAAAAGAAACGGGACTGTAGCAGATACAACGTTTTTCTTAGAAACTGAAAGCGTTAAGTATCATTGAGCATTTCTAGGGTCAAAAGGTTCAAAAGAAAAAAGAAAAAAAAGAAAACCTTCCTTCTTCCGAACTAGTAGCATTGTGCATGTTAAAACTGTCCATCATGTAAATACAACTGTTTGGATCACTTTATCCAGCGTCCATGTAAACATGTCAGCTGGAATCTTTGATCAGATCAATTTCAAATTGGTTGTAGCTACTGTGGCACATCACATTTTACCTTAGTAGTGGTGAGACCAAGGCAACAAAATGATCCTCACCTTGATAAACTGTGGTTTGGCCAACCTCACAGTCGCAATGAGACACACTTTGTCTTTAAAGGCAGAGTGAAGTGATCGCTGGATCATTCCTTCAAAACCATTTTGGGTACAGTTAGGCACTGGTGAAGAAACAGAACAAAGAACAAGCTTAACCTTAATAATAAAAAAAAGAGAAAGGGGAAAAAAAAACCTGTAGCTGCCAAGTCTAACCTACCATTATTCAGGGATTTGAAGTTTCCAGTAAACCTGACATATTCATACACGCGGGGCTCTTTGGGATCGGCTGTCCCTCGAAGCATGTGGCAACAGAACTCTAGCTGATTTCTATCTGATAAAAAAATTCAATGTGCTACTTCAGATGACCACATATGCAAGACAACTCATTTTAGTACAGTAAGGACTACTGGAGAAACTAAAATGAAATATTCCATTTACTTTTTAAATAGTCAGGTGTAATCATCTCTCCCTCCATGACATGAGAGGACAGAACCTTGTAGACATCAGAATGCTCCCCCGGAGGCAGGAAGTTTAACAGGTTTTGATCTAAAAGATTAGACTGAAACAAGTGACATCAATGAGTCTAGCATATGTGTCGAAAACAAGTGAAAGGCTTGTGTGTTGATTTGGAATTTTTCAAGTAAAATATCTTATACTCACAGGTAAATGTTCTAGAAGGGATGTCACGCTCTCCGAGACATAGATTATATTCCCATCGGTCATAATTGCAAGGAAAAATCCATCCAATGCCTGACAGAGAAAAAAGTTCTCCCATATTTTTTTTCCTATTTCACAACGGTATTTCTAAATGGGGGAAAAAGGAAAGAAACCTCTAAAACTTGTCTTACCTCCAACATCAGCTGAGTGAACTCTTCATTACTAAGGAACGGAGGTTTCCAGTCTTGTCTGATCTCCGTTGATTCGGACTGAGCAGCGATTTCTAATAAAGACAAAAAAAATGTGCAGCTCACGGAATCTTAAGCTAAAACAAATTTCTGGTAGTCATAACAGGGTTTCTTTTACCTTTGTGTTTATGCAGGAAGTCAATGCTTTTCTGCAAAATAGTAGACTTGTCCATCTTGCGGGTGTTGCCTGGCAACATGGTCCCCAGCTCCTTGATGAGGACATTGAACTGGTCTCTACGTTTCTTCTCAGACTTGTTACGGGACACACTGTAGATTTAAGCATAAAAAAACAATAACAAAATTGTTTATTTCCACAAAATAGACATTTAATTTTTGTCCTTTACGGATCTCATCTCTCTTAACAGTGCATCTGCATGTTTGCTAACAATTTTAGTTAATTGCAATTTCAATATAAGTGCATCTATCATCTGCCTTGGTCCACCATTAAATCAAACATCTATTGAAATAATAACATCATGGAGGGTAATTTTCTTCTTTAACTTCAGTTAAGCCCTTCAACTAAAATCAAACCATGATGATCCTACCGTTTCGCTTTGTCCTTTTCATCTTCTTCCATTAACCCATCAAAGATACTGCTGTCATCTCTGCACAGTTGGAAAAAAAATGGTTCAAGGAAATAAAAATAAAAAAAGACTATTACTTAAGAGTAGCTCAGTTTAACTTAGTTTTTCTTTTCCCAGTTTTTGTCTTCTGCTGCTGTAACATGTACATTTTCCCACTGTGGGATCAGTAAAGTATCATCTTATGTTAATTCACATACAGATTTATTTCTTCTCTGCTGACCAGAGGCAATCTCTGTAGCACATAGATGTTATAACTATTCTCAGAAGATATTCAAACAGGTCTGTAGCAAACTCAGTGCAATAACTTTTTCACACACACAGTAAAGTGTGCTCTATCTCTTTGAGAAACAGCTGATTGTGCTAAATGTCGAAGGGA
The DNA here is from genome assembly GCA_037177055.1 of Atherinosoma microstoma. Taxonomy (NCBI): domain Eukaryota; kingdom Metazoa; phylum Chordata; class Actinopteri; order Atheriniformes; family Atherinidae; genus Atherinosoma; species Atherinosoma microstoma. Next base: position 24,509,691 of record JBBBVU010000015.1, on the reverse strand, counting down.
TACCGTAGTGAAAAACAAAGTACAGAAATCTGAGAAATTAAAGTAGAGTTGAACCATGCCGTACAATGGGAAAAAAGTGATTAATTTTGTTCATCAAGTAAAGATCAGTTAATCTGTAAACTAAATTCATATGTGGATTGCTAGTTAAAAAGAACATGTTTGCATCACTCCGAACAGAAGACATATTTCTAACTCACCGGTCAATGCTGGAGGTCATTTTGTATCCTGTTTAGGGTAGCAGCATTGGAGAGGGGTCTTTTAATCGTGAGGTAGACATTTGTGAATGAACCTTTAAAAGAAATAAAAATTCATGGAACAGTACTTCACAATCTCTTCACAAAAACTTCTAAATACATCAGTCGTGTTAAAACTAAAACATGTCCTTACCGACAGTTTAGCCAGTTCTATGGCAGGAAAGTGCTGCTGGATGAGTGCCAAGTCAGGGCAGACACTCTGTGGTAGCGGTGGACCTCTGTGAGTCTTGGAGGAGAGTCCCTGACTGTTTCTGTTGCTAAAAAGCCTTCACTGAGTTGATTTTTTGGTCTGCTTTGAATGTAAATGTAGCACATGGCAGCAACACCCGAGTCTATGAGAAAAACGGAAAACATTAAAAAGGACAAATTTCAGGTCCAAATAGACAACCTCTGGGTTTGAAATGTTAATAATTAATCCAGAGAGCCAAATGTGATTTTACTGAAAATGTAAACTATATATACAGTATTACTCCTGAATGTATGCCTTAAGATTATGAGACTGGATGATTTTGTCCCATCTACTGTTACCTTGGTAACACTAAGTGCAGTTAAATACAGCAGAAAACACTCCTTGGCTATTCTTAAAGCAGCATTAGGGAACACTGGTCTTGCCTTAGCTGCAATTTCAAACAACTCTGATAAGAGTATAAAGACATAACTGTAACAAAAAAACAAAAAAAAAATCATATCTCAGCAAGAGATCGTAATCTAGCATTAAGGCCTGCAGTGTGAGTATCCTTACCCTACATTTTAATAGTGGGGGACAGTAGGGGACATGGATATTAGATAGGTGGGCACTGGCTTAAAAAAAAAGCACAGAAGCATTGCTGTAGAAAGTCTAAGAGACCAGAGATAGCACACCCTTACACATTGGACTAATGTGTTTAAATAAGTCTTCATCACAGATTTTCTGCTTGTATTCAAATGGAAAAGGTCAAAGAAAAAACTGATTTTTGTCACTGTAGAGTTGAAGCATGAACCTTTTCAATCAGTCAACTTGAGTGTTTTAAATAATCACATTTAACCAATAACAACATTAAACATAAGCCACTTTTACGCATACACTTGCAATCCTGTAATGTTCTACAGATGGTCTGGAGTAAGGCAAGGCAAGTTTATTTGTATAGCATATTTCATGTACAGGACAATTCAAGGTGCTTTACATACAAACATTAGAA
>JBBBVU010000015.1:24484023-24501868 GCA_037177055.1 Atherinosoma microstoma | reverse complement strand
TAGGCTATTTGTTATGAATTGGCTTGTATGAATCAATGTATGACAATCATATTGGCTCAAACTGATTGTCTGTGAAGCGCCCTGGGATGACATTGTCGTGAATTGGCGCTATACAAATAAAGATGAATTTAATTTAATTTTGTTCTCAACACATTTCACTATGTAATGAATAATGATTTTCAGCTGGAATTCTTCATTAATCAAGATCTAAGATGTGTTGTTTAAGTGTTCCCTTTATTTTTTTGAGCAGTGTATATAGAATTGTTGTATTTATTCTGTGACTGACCTTTTCAGAATTGATGAAGGGTTTGTGCTGAAGCTGTAAGCATGTTTTTATCTGTGGGGTGTGAGCTGAATGTGAGTACTTTTGTTCTCCTTCATTTAGATATTAAAATGTGCTACCCTTTTTGAAGTTATTGCAGAATTTCCGATTTTGAAGCTCAACTTCTTCCCCCTCTTTTTGTTAAAAACATTAAATATATCAGGTTACAAGAATCCTAATGGGAATCAAAAACATAATTGTACCTGGATAAAGCCACTGTCGGTTATGCTTGAGAGAAGAAGATTATTTCATTGCTTGATAAACTACAGAACTTTATCTAGATATATTTCTAAACATGACAGAAATCTTATGAACACTAGATAAATAAACAAACAAATGCAATACATTTTTTAAGTTTAATGTCTTTTCAGACCTCATCTAATTTCCAATTTTTACATTATCGACAATTGAGCTCATCAAAATACTCTCAATATACCCCTAAAATCCATCCAAAAAGGGCTTTTTTCTGTAACTTAACCTTAAAAGCCAAATGCACTGTCTGGTATCACACAATTTAGGTTAACTCTGGTTGCATAGCAACCTTTATGTTTTCCTCATCACCCATGACACATCCTGACACCCGAGAGCAGGGGATTTGTGAACTTTCAATGACCCCAGGTGACACAAAACAGACCACAGTCAACCACTTTAAACATAAAATCCAACTTGGCGCTGGTAAACATCTTCCTCCATTCTCTAGGATTTACAAACAGCTTTAGTACTCAGATTAGGAGCAGATAAGCAAGAGATTCTATTCTACCCTCAGGGCTGGGACATATTTAGCATAATTGCATGCAGTTTTAACAACCAGCAAGCAGCTGACTCGCTGCCAAGGAGGTCACACAAGACAACAGCCATAAAATTTCAAACAAAAAAAATTCTTAATTGCAATATTCCAATAGCCAGCTTTAAGGTTTGTATATGCATTTTGCATCCGCTTCACATTAAAAGATGCGAGTCCCTCAATTTAGAGGTAAAACTGAGAATAGTTTAATAATGACACAGTTTTGCCTGTAAGCAATACAACTCACAACCCAAAATTGTCAACATTGAGTTCCCACCATAGTGTACCAACTTAACTCTCAACACTCTGCAACCAGCTGTGTTTGCACTTACTGCAGACACATCCAAAGGGCCCAGTAGCACAAAAGCAGCCTTTGTTTTGCATATTCACTCCACAGAAAACAGACAGGAATGTTTAAGAGACAAGCAGCAGTGGCTAGCAGATGCTGCTTGAATGCTGCTGGTTGGCTGTCCCAGAGGAGCAGGACCTCCGCCAGGGGCCTCATCCTGATGCCAAGTGGGTCAGTGGAGTTCAGAAAAATGACTGGCAGAGCAGGGGAAGCAATCAAGAATAACTGGATCTACAGCCTTCGAAGACTACTGTAAAAAAAAAAACATCAACAATTTAACCACTAATATCTGTTATATTATATTCAATAAAGACTCAGCAGCAGTATTGTTCTAATAGAAAACCCAAAAAGGTGATCTTTTAACTTGACTTTACTTTGCGTGTGCATCAAGTCATTTCCTTTGCAAGAAGATTTACAACAGTATTAAAACATCCAATGCAGATTAACATGCTAGGTTATATCCAAGTCATTCTTTTAAGGCAAAAAGAACCAAATTTTACGGACCGCAGTTAATCTCACATCTAAAAAAAAGAGGAGCACTTCCACTGTTTGACATGGCATGTTTTTAAATTCAGCATAACTAGTCATGCACAGACTACATCACTGAACTAAGAAAAAGGCTTTCACTTATTACTATTAGAGTGAAAATAAACAACACCATTTAGTTATCAGTCAGCATCTTTTAAATCTACGTAATCAATTGGAGATTTCCTGCTTTGTTTTCACCGTCAACGCAATATCTTATCGTGAATAGGAAAATGTTTTAGACAACAGCCACGACTCAACTCTTGAAGTCATTCCTTGAGCTCTGTTTAATTGTAATTACAAGGTAAAACAATTTCATGTTTTTTTAAAAGCATCCCAATTATTTTTTGTGGTGATCTCACACTAAAACAACTAGTTTCTCAGTCCAAAGATTTAAACTGGACCTCTCCATTAAGAAAAGCTGACCTCTTCAATGAAAAACAAATACCTGGAGGCTATAAAACCAATACAGGTTTTGTGGAGTCCTACTGGTGTGATTAATGTCCTCAGGTGGTGCCAGCTGTGTCCACATTGGATGGTGCTGTAGACCAGAAGTTTGAAAATAAAAACAATCTAGGAATGTGGAGCTAGATGTGAGACAGAGGCCTTGTCCAAACACAGAAACTTTTAGTTTGAAAAAAAATGCAAATGCTGCTTTAGGGCAATGAAAACGGATCTCTTGGAAAATGTTCTCTTTTCTATGGAAATGACGATGCACAGTTCCCTGAAAGGGGTCTCACTAGTCACCATATGTCCTTCCTTAATTCCCCATCACATGTCTACAACAACTAAGCCACCATTCCTCTGCTGCAGTGCTCATTTACACTGTTACACGTGAGCCCAGACCCCAACAGTGATCTCATGCTCAGGTTCTCATGCTCAAAAGATATAGAAAAAGGCCAGGTTTAAACTATTTGATAGGATATTAGCGACTACTGGCATGACATCATCCCCCATCAGGGACATTTTGAGCAACATATGCATCAAGTATGACAAGTAAAAAGAATGCTAAAAATGATAATTTAAAAAAGTTTCAACAGGATATACATTTACCTACTGATTCTATTTGAAACTGGCCATTTTGACTCACGAAGAAACCATTTCACCCTTCATATAACCTCAAATCCTTCACTAAAAGACAGCTAAACTATCACAGGGAAAATCAAAAGCCACTTTAGTCTAAAAAAGAAAAGAAATGAGAGATTTGGAGTTAGGAGTGCGTGATCTGACTTCCTTAAATTGTGAACAATATTAATTCTCTGTCCAAACTTTCACTCTCTTTCTGAACTAAGCAAAAGTGAATATCTGTTCTAAAAAACCTTGGACTTTTACAACAGTAAACAGTAGATACTATAGGGGGAAAAAAAGAGAAGCTCTGAATGAATTGACATCCTGAAAAACACGTTGTGGACTGTGACCGGAGATAGTTACCACTGATGATAACTGTAAGTTAATTACAGCCCTATCTCTGCATACAATGCAAGTTTCTCCTGCTGTGTTCAAGCTGTTTTTCTAACTATAAAGCTCATATTAGGTCAACATGATTTTGCACATTCAGAAGTTGAACTCAGCTTCTTGTATAGTGCATTTTGCGTCATTCCAATTTAAGCTATCCTGATTGTGATGTATGAAGTGAATCAGAGGTGTGCATTTGAAAGTAGTAATTCATTAATATCCGGCAGTACAACATGTTGTTGTACAGCAGAGTTGTGTTTATCCACAGATGTTGCAACTTAAGAGGCAGCGATTATCATGTCCCCTGCACGTATTTCCTACCACGACAATGTTCCTGTGCAGCAAACAACTGTCTGGAATAATGTTAATGTTCCTTTACAGGAGCACTATAGCTCTCAAGAATCCATGCAGCCACATGCACATCTAATCATTCAGATCAGGGATTCAGATCATACTGGTTCTACTTCAATAAACTCCAAATGCCATCAAGTCCCAACAGATGTTATCAAAGACTACTGAATCAGTATTACAGTAGCATCTTTGAGAAAACATGTGAAATGCTTTAGTGACTCAGACGTCGGTCTCATAATCATTATTTTCAAAAAAGCATCAATACACAAAGAAACACAGATGAATAGCAGGTATGTTAGAGCTCTTGAATTAAGATTCAAACAGCTTAATTAGCCCAGACTGTGTGCCTGAATATTAAAAAGCTTGAACCAGGCCACTGCTGCAAGCAACAGCAAAAATTCACCGAGTTATTTACCTCTTGTCTTTGAGTGGTGATCAAGTAGCCGCCTGCTTCACTTCATTACAGACAACTCTGTAGTCATTTCTGGTCTGTATTCTTCATTTGCTGAACAGAAAGACAAGGGCTCAATTTAGAGAAAAACCATTCACGTTGCTGAAACAGATGTAAAACATCTGGGTCATCATGAACCTCCTACAGCGCTGCAAAAGCAAGAATTCTGCTCTGAATTCATACCGATAAACACACACACACATTTATTTAAAATTAATTCACCCAAACCCCCCCAAACAACTACGGTAAGAAAAGGGGGGTTCTCTCTCAAGCAGTGTACATTTATGCATCTGTGTAAAAACATCATAACATAATCCATGATATTATCACAACAGTAATTTATTTAAATGAATCAATATAGCATTATCTAAACGCTAAAATATCAACTTGAGGAAATATCTCAATGAATCCATTAAGTATCTGTTTAGAGAAGTTAAGCAATGACTGATCCGAGCCAAAATCCCCATATCACGATACGGTTAGACATTTTCAGGTACATATGAAAACAAAATTATCTAATAATTCATATTTTGAGAGGTAATGACCACAGACTTTGTACTTCCACCCACATCACTTTTTAGGGAAAACCAGTAGACCTGACCCATTTTTCCTTGATCATAGTAACATCAGATAACATCATACTAAGACCGACCCTGATCTTGATGTAGGTCAACTTTTTCCATTTTTACAAAAAGATGTTACCATCTTAAATATATGCAATTTTACTTTGTCTGGGGTATTTGAAGATGACACATATCAAACATTAAAATATTTATACCAATTAAAATTCTGTCAGAATCGTGATGAAAACCAGACACTACGCACAATTCAACTTTATTTTAATTTAGTTATAATCTTAGTTTAAATTTTTTTCTTTTCAGGTTTTAACAAAATTGCTGGAGCAAAAAAGAAAAAAACTATTTATAAAATTCAAGAACTTGTGGATCTAAAATCTGTTACAGACGATATGTAATGGCTAACTCTATAACCCATTTTTACTAGTTTTAAAGGCCATCTTGCATTACTGTTTCAATCTTACACATACTCACACACACACTATCAACTAAAAAGAGGGATACTGTTTGCCAAGTAATGGTGCATCATGTTTAGGGACTCAAGCCATGCAAAGAAACAGGAACTGACAAAATCTGCAATTCTTACTTATGTGTCAGAGCTAAATAAAAATCCCCCAAATCCTCAAAGATCAGTCTACCAAAAACAATGGAGTGTGACAAAAGGATTTATCTGCTTAGTAATGTTGTCAATGAAAGAATTCTTCTCCAAGTCTGGGAACAGTGGAAAAAAACCAGCAAATTGTTTAACTGATCTCTTGTGGATAAATCTGATTTATATTTATCTGATAAAATCAGCCATCAATTAAATCTTAAATATCTTAGGAAGTCACATTTGTCTTATAATTACTATCATAACGTTTGGGCAAAAGGTCCAAACTAAATATAACTTATTAAGGTAAAATTTTGTCATGATGTCCAGACAAAAGAATTGGGACTTACAAAGTTATATCTGGAGAGTAAAAATCCTTTTTATTGTTGTTTTTGTTATTATTTATACTAGAATTAGCAAATTAAAATGAAAACATAAGGAACAGAGCATAAGGTTGTGCTCTGTGGCAAAGTTTAACCTCTAGGAAATGGTCAAAAATAATAAAAGTGGATGAAAGTTGCTGGTCAGTCAATCTGCTTGTCAAAGTGCAAACTAGAGGGCCGAGCTGTCAAAGATCTTATCAACAAATGATATTGCTCTTTATCATCTTTACAGACACAGCAAACTAGAAAAGAGTTTACTGTTTCCAACTGACACAATAAAAACAATTTGTCTCAGTAAAACTAATACAGCTCAGCACATTAAAAAGCTGTGATAATCAGTTAATCCAGTACGATTCAACATATCAAATGAACTGATATTCCTCTGTTTCATGGTGCACTAAAATCAGATGTTTTGCATTAAAAGGAGGAAATAAAGATTAATTTTACCACTATTCCAGGTCAAGCTCGTCATCAACATGTTAACCCTTTACTCTGAGCAAAATGTGACACTTAGAAAAAGTCTGAATACTCCTATTTCTATAATCACGGCATCACTAAAGTAAAAAATAAGTAATAAGTAAGAGATTCAAATACAATACAAAGACTGATTATTTTTCTACACACTGCAGCAATTACATAGTTAACCTTGACTGATGATACGGGTCATGTATTAGAAGAGACCATTTCAGGGATTTTAAAGCATGAACGTCTTGCGAATGTAAACCTAGTGCCTTGCTTCACAACTCAACCCTGTAGTACTGAAGCAAGCAAGAATATCCCCCTAAACAATGACAAAAATCAGAAAGGTCATTGAATTAGTACCAATACTGTCATTGTGATTATTAGTCAAATGCTTTAGATATACAATTGTTCGGGGGAGGAAATGTACTTCAAAATTGGGTTTTGATTATCATCTTATCTTGATTATATTTTTTTTACAATTTGGGAAATTACTATGCAAGTAATAACTGAAATTCAGAATGATCATTTTACTTATTGTTCAACCATTTCACATTCGAAACCACTGCTCTAAGCCAAGAACAATGGCAACTTCATGGACAATTGAAACTGCAAAAGCAACTTGCAAAATCTATAGTACGGATTCTTGTTATTTCCAAACCTTGAGTCATTTCTCATCAGCAAGGAGCGCTCCAGTCTGCTGACTACCAGTATATCAACTACAGACACAAAGAACTAGTATTACTGCCACTCATCGTCGCCCAGAATAACTGAAAGCTCCCCGAATATGTCCAAAGCCAGAAAATATCCATTTGAATCAACACAGGCTTCTCTGTATCATGACAATCTCATATAACAGGCATATTGTAATTAGGCATAGCACATAATCATGTAGCTAATCAGTGAGAGTTCCTCTACCTTCTTCATTGCCAACTGTGCTGTTTCCTCTTCTCTTCGGGGAAAACAAATGTACTGTTCTTGAGTGGGAAGTTTGAACACTTTTTATTCTGAACACCCACTTTCAAACACACCAACAAAATATAAATCCATGTATGATTAAGGCTTCCTTAATCATACATCCTGTGCGTACAAGAAGCCAAACAATAATGACACATAATGCATAATGGCTAGTAGTATTTTCTTTTCTTTCCTTTTTTGCAATAGCAGAGAACACGTGAATTCAGAGAGACATACTGTCCTGGTTTCCTCCGCTTACCTGCAGTGCGCTGCGGTGCCAGCAATGAAAAATAGGTGTCAAAGTATTTTTCCATGCTCCACAAACAGCTTCAACTGCTCTATATGAACTAAATTTAGCATTTGTTATGTGCTGTTTGAAAACAAAACAGGGGAAAATTAACACCTATAATTACAGCCTGACCTATGCTGGATTTCTGGAACAATGCTGCCATTTGATTGGGGGAAATAAAAAAAAGAAACAAAAAAAAGGAAAAAAAGATTTTTATTTTTTTTTTTATATATGAAAAGGTCTTGAGATAAACACCTTCACTTTGTTTTTCTGAGCAATATGCACACTGAGTGGCACAAACTATTCAAAATGATCCCGATTTTAAAATGACTTCTGGTTGGCAATTCTTTACTAAATGTTTTTATCTCTTTCTTTTTTATTTATTTTTTTAATTCTTACATATTGATCAGCACCTCCAATGCCAAAGAAATGCAATGGTAATTTAATCCTGCAGTAATATGCATTCACTTTACAGGGTAACATATTAGTCTGTCCATTTTACATCTAATTCAGTTAATAATGTCCAAGAATGACTCTACTTATACAGATTTCTTTGTTTAGGCAAAATAAAAATATCATAAAATAGAGTGAGACAAAGTCTTTTAAATGTGGATCAAATAAGAAAAAAAATCTCACTGAAAATTGTCAATAAACGATGAAGGCCCTTTCATTGAGAGCTGATCAATGAAGAATGCTTATTAATTGCTTCATTTCTCTAATGGCACAATAAATCCTGACAGTGGAAATTTTAGCAGTCTTCACAAGCTAACTCATTCTTTTATCTTGCAGGTTTTTAACTATTTACATTAAAACAGTTATAATTCATCATTTACTGCAGCACAAATCAAACAAAAACCTTTCATTAAGCCTTATTCAAACCACAAAAATGCTTTATTTCAAGCATATGGTTGATCTGTGCAAAAGGAGGCTGTTACATATTCACAAAAAATCAAAACTTCACATTCAAAGGAAATCACTATAAATGAGCTTTATCTTGGTAACATATTCTGAGGATCAAAAACTTGAACATTTCTTCACATAATGCATGCAGGTTTGCTTGCAAGCAAGTCATGCCTGATAACCATATCAGACATTAAAACTTGTAATCTAGTCCCATTCATAAACAGGTATGTTTCCGCTTAGAGGATAAGTAGATAAGCCTGACAGTTAAAGCGGACAGATAATAAATTGATTATTTTCTATGTGTTGAATCTAGACCAGCGAAAACAAGGCTGGATTTCTGGAGCACAGCTGCCAAAGATATGTTAATTAACTACAAGCGGGGAAAGACGGCCGTTTAGAAAAGCGTAAAAATTAGAAAAAAATTTAAACTAAACTAGTGTTTGTGCACAGTAGTCTGGTATATAAAACCAATTGTACTTGGGTTAGCCTTTAAGTTAGAAATGCATGTCCAACACATCCATGTCATCTCGTGCTGGTGACTGATGCCGGCCGGTGTTACACCGGGAGGAGGTTGCCAAAATGCTACCGCCACCTAGCTTACTTGTTAGCATCAATTACAGCAACTAAACAACAGCTTTATAATTTACCACAGAACGATATATGACAGGTGAAATCAAAAGATCTCAGTCCTTGAAAGAAATTTGGACAGAAATATTTTTTCCGCTGGTTAGCGACTGTATAAGGTAAAGTAGCATGCGCTGAACCGGTCAGCGATAAGGTGCAGTATGTGTGTCAGCCCACTTCCAGCTAGAGCTAGCTAGCTAACACGTAGCATTAGGTAACAATGTGGGTCACCGGGCCTTAGACCACCCTGTCACCAAGCACAAGTAAACTGTTCTTTATGCCCCCTTCACCCCTTGTCAACAGTAAACGCAAAGGTTGTCGATAAAAGCGAAGACACACGCACACACAGAGAAGCTTCGTCGGTAGAGACAGGACACTTACCCCGTACAGTCTCCTGTTTTCATCAGGATATCCCTGCACCAAGTGGCGCTGCTGTCGGTTGACTGCGCAAGGCTGAGAGGCAGACTGACTGGAGTTGGTAGGAGAGCCAAAAGGGCCTGCCGCTGTACTCCAGATAACACGCGCCTCCATAGAGACGGGTTACCCGCATCACCATTTATTCAGACTATCTACATTTTTATACGGTTACACTTCTGTTACAAGGACCTTTACTGATATATTCACGTTTTTTTTGTTACTTTAAAGTCGCAAAATCAATGAGTTGGTGTGAAACCACTTGTAGAATTCTTTTTCTTTCTTTCTTTCTTTTTTCTTAATTTCTTTCTTTCTTTCTTTCTTTCTTTCTTTCTTTCTTTCTTTCTTTCTTTCTTCTATTTCTTAATTGAATTGAATTTTACTTTTGTAATGGTTTTACATTTTTCAAAACTGTATCCCAGTCATCAAAATAGAGTGATAAAGTAGTTTTCTTTTTTACTTCTCTAATGTTGTAGGAGCCCTAAATTTTGCATTGAAAAGTTTCAAACACAATACTTATGATTATATAAACTTTTTTGTGCGATACACGATAGTTGTCCATCAGAAGGAGCGCGTCCCTCATCCCCGGCGTGGTACCCATCATCACCATGGTAACGGGTAAATTAGCAAACGTTGCAGTACCATTTTTGGCCACTGCAATGTGTTTGAAAGGCATGTAGCGCTGTTTCAAACACTTTGGTGCAGGGAAATTTATTAGATACAACTTGATAAATAAATAAATAAATAAATAAATAAATAAATAAATAAATAAATAAATAAATAAATAAATAAATAGCCAAATTTATTTGCCATCATAATTAGTTAAAAAGTTAATTTTCTTAAATATCGGATTCATTCTGAGATGGCAGAGAAAGATAATGTTATAAATGACAGAATCTAGCGCAAAGATTTCATAACATTTATTGCAAGTATTCTCTCATTAATACAATCGGCTCCCCCTTTGCAAACCTCTTGGACAAACTGACTATGCCCACCTTAAAGTGTTGTTACATTTTTTTTTCAAAAGAGGAAATTTTCAAATAACCACTTATCCATTTTGGTATAGTAATAATAACTTTTCTTCAATAAAAGGCCTTCATTTAAATATCTACAATTCTATACTTACATTTTCTCATGTCTTTGGAAGGAAGCGTTTTCCGCCACTCTAGTTGCATCAAAAAAGTCTCTTAACTGTCAACAATCCAGGTTGTGTACTTGTGTAATGTGAGTCACATTGTGTGCTCAGAGAAAACACTCTGGAGGTCACCCTTACTATATTGATTGGAGTCCAAATTGAAGCCCCACAGAGGGAGCTTAGTTTATTGAGTTTGCCTGACTTCCTGCAAAATTTTACTCAGTAGCACATGTTTTAAAACCCACAGGTCTTCAAACTAATTAGGCCTTTGAGATGAAAACGTATCTTTATTACCAGATGCAAAATCACTTTGTGTTGCATGGGGAAATACAGCATTACACATGAAATATTAAGGGGGAAAAAAAAATTTCTCCGTAAATGTTAAAATACTTTAGGTACAGCTGGAACTGACATCTTTTTGAGAAAAACAATCAATGTTTGACTATAATTTTAGCTTCAGGCCAAGATTATCATAAGATTAGTTTGGAATTCTCCTATTCCACCATGAACTGACCAATCTTGAAACTGTAATAAAGTGAAGATGGTGACATCTACTGTTAATGCAAATAATTACACATTTAAGATTTTTCAAAAAATCTTGTATTGTAATTTATCTTTTTCTACTTTATATTGTATAAACAGTACCAGTCAGAATTTTGGATGCACTTTCCCATTAGATTTAATGGCAAAGAAAAAATAAAACCCAATTAGGTTTAATGGGAAAGTGTGTCCAAAACATTTGACTGCTACTGAACATATTCGCTCTACCTTTTTGTGTGCCATCTTTTTTTTGTGTCAGGAAACAAAGACTGGCCATTCTTATTATGTAGGTATTTGAGATTAACTTAATAATAATAACTATAGCTTTATTATTATTCAAAAATAGTATGTATGTTAGGTTAATCAAACTTACACAATCACACTGTAGTAGTTTTCATTCAAATAACCCACATTTAACGCAAAGTAAAATCTGGACAAATGAAAGGTATTTTAATTGATATTCATTGTGTACATTCAAACATCACTATACAACTGTGGCAGAAGGGCTGTGATTGGAGTCTGGATCACTCGGTCGTGGTTCGGTGGCTCGGGTCTCAGAGTCTGTCCCGTCTCTGTACACTTAGCTTCAGAGGTGGAGATTCTAAAGCATATTAATATAGACAATTAGACGAGGATTTCAAGATACACCCATGCATGTTGTTAGCAGCCTTGGTGATAACAAGGGCTAATGCTGTAAGGATGAAGGCTGAATTTTAACAGAAAATACAGATTTTGTTAAAATACATAAACCATATCTTAATAAAATACTATACCAATAAACAACCTATTATCAAAGTTCCCACCCTTGCGTCCAAAGTAATAATTTTTGCAGTTTGTTTTGCTATCACATATCATTCTAGCATGTCTTTTTTTAAAGATTGGCAAAAGGAATAATTGGACTTTTACCTTTCCTTCATTCATATTCTAAGGATCGTCTTCCATTTCGAGGCTGTAAGTGCAAAAACATTTTTTTATAAGTTCATCACATTATGTAGGGTGTTTATTTCCTTTTATATGCTGGCAGAAACACACGCATACCCTGTAGAGGAAGTAGCCTCTGCTCTCAATTCCCCCAGGTCCCTGCAGTTCAGCCTGCAGGAACACAAAAACTACAGGATATAGCTTTGCAAACAAATTATTGTGTCAGTCCCATTTGCTCTTTTCTTAATGTTGACAATAAAGCCCCCATTCAGACCGAGCCAACAGCACACACCCACTCCAACACTCACATCTGGATTCTCCGAAACAAACTAATTCCACATATCTCACTCACAGTTCCCCTCTATCCACTTTGCTTCATAGCCACTAGGGATAAATTTACCTTTCAGCTGCACTCATTTTAGACCATAATTACTCTGGGCTTGGGAAAGAACAACTAATGTAGACTGAGCTCATACAGCATTATCGTCATGTAAGTTAAGGACAGGCAAAACACTTTTGATTCAACTGTAGAATGAAGGGCACACGTTTTGATAACAGCATTTGCTGCAAACTAACAAAAGTACAGTGCACTACTCCCCTTGCAGTTGTATCATCTCAGCTCTGTCAGTACTGTCCTTTAGCAAATGAGCCATCTGGAGGCATTCTGTTAAGAAGTGGCTTTTCATAAGTGTCATCAAAGGATTTTATTAAGAAATCCCATTAAACAGAAATTTGTGACAGTTTGCATCACTGACTCCATTTAACAAAAAAATAAAAAAACAAAAAACAAAAGTGAAGACCAAATGAAGAACTGATGTGGGTGTTACATACACGCATGGAGAGTCCTCTCTCTCTTCTGGTATGGAGTTGAGAAACTAGATGCAGAAGAGGGTGCAACTGAGGGATCTAACAAACATACATAGATAGAGGCAGTCAAACATCAACAGCAGAAAAAGAGAAGGTGCACAATATTTATTCTACATAGAACATGCAAAACAAAAATGCAAATGCTTTAATACTGCAGTTACGTCTTCATGGGAGCTTTTATGTAGCAGTTTAACAAATGTATCACAGCTTGAGTCGTTTAACACCATTGTAAGGGAAGACTGTGATTGGTTTTATTTTTCATGGAAGCGATGTATTGTTTTACATAAAATGAGGCCAGTGTGGGATGTTTTATAGGTACTCTGGCTTCAGTAAACATAAATGCACATATGAACATAAACCTAAAATATATTTCACACTGTGGACGATGAAATAGAGACCTCATATCACAGCTGCAGAAATTTTTTTTGACTTTTTAAATCTTGTAAATGACTAAGAAAATCTACTCTAGGTCCCTCTGACAATTCAAAAATCCTTGAATATCATTATAGTCAATATCAAATGAATCAATACCTGAATCTAGTTCATAATGCAAATTATCAGTTCAATAAATATATTTTTATTCTAAAAAATGGTGAATTCTATTTATTTAAAGGACTCTTGCTCTTTAGTTCCATTTCTATTTCAGCCCTTTTTATTTCAGATTTTCAAATTCTGATAAGTGGAATTGGGAAATTACTTGACTTGCCAAAGGACTATTTTACTTGTAGGGGCTTTTTTTTTGGTCTGACTGACTACCCCTGTTCATTTGAATATAATAACATGAAGTATAAAAAGAAAGGGAAAAACAATTTAATAAAACTTAACTGTTTATTTAATATTCATTGAAATCATATTTCATAAATATTAAAATTATTATTCCACAGTCCATTATATTCATTTTTAAAATATACCATGATGCAACATATAGTTCATTGTTAGGTAGAAAAATACAAGGGATATAAACACACTTTGTTCTTTTAACATGATGGTTTTCATCTTCTAAAATATTTAATTGTTCATTTTGTTATGTTTGTGTGTGTATGTGTGTGTGTTTGTGTGTTCTCATACAAGTTCTTATCAACCAAGAAATAAAGCTGGCTGTGGAGTCATGCCGTCACCTCCCTACGCAACACATTGTCTAACATGCAGCACAGTCTAAAGGCAATAAGGTCTGTGACAAGATGTCATTTTCTATCTGTGCATGTGTCCAAGTATTTGTCTGTATGCATATATTTATTCCTCATTCATATGTACCTGCATGCATACAGGGTTTGGGAATGACATGCCAATATGCCAGAGACAAATTCAGTTCAGAGGATTTTTGCAATAACTGCAGGTCACATATAAAGTAGTAATAACAAGAACGTGAGGGGATTTCTTGGGTTGGGCAACAAACTCTAGCAGTATAGTTCTATCGTTCCACCGACCTACCACCCCATGTGACAAGAAAAGACCTTGTGGTTTAGAGTAATGAAACAAAAACTGCACATGCAAAACAGAACACAAAACAACAGCAGCAACAATTCTAACACACACATACAAGCAACACAACAATTTAGGTTTAATTTTATGCCATATGTTCATGCCTATATTCAGGGAAAATTCACACAATTGTATCAACTCTCACTTACCCTTTCACTATTTTCTTGCACTCTCAGCTCCTGAAATATTAACAAAAATTGAATTCTAATATTATTCAAGCTCACTAGAGTTGAATTAAGATTAAATTGTACTGTAGGACATTTCATGTTATTCTATTTGTTACCATTCTGCAATTAAGCTCTTTGAGAAATGAACATTGTTAGATCTGTTATACCTTTGACTTCTGAACCAGCATTAAAACACAGAGTTCTCCTAAGACATCCGATGTCTGGAAATACAAAAGTCGAATAATTGTGTAATATTTATCTTTAAAATACAATTAAGTCTGAAATACTTGGAATCATTCAAGTATCTTACCCAGATCTTCAGGTCTGCAGAGGAGTAGGACGAGCACACAGAGTCTATCTGTGGAACAGTACAGAGGATGATGGAGGAGAGCACCAACAGGACGGAGAAACAAGAGAGAAAAAAATGAAACGGTACCTGGCGAAGTAGCTGCCTTTGATCTGTTGTGGCCTGCTGAATATCTGCCGGGGCACCTTTTGTTTCATACAACAACACAGAAACAAGCAGTTAACGCTTTAACCGAAATAAGAGCAGCAATAATGTGTGATGGCATCGTGGGAGCTGCAGATAGTCTAGCAAAAAATAACATCTCCCATACGCTTCAACGTGATTGCAGTGAATGTCCATTAGTAGGGTTAGAGCTTTACTGTTCATGGACAGTTACTGTCTGACAGGATAATGTAAAATGACATCTGCTTTGGCAAACAATTATAAATAATGTTAAATCTTAAAACAATACAAAGATCTCTGACGCAAGGTGATGAAGTGGCTGTCAGTCAACATCTATGGTCCTCTCAGTCATTTGTGACTTTATGTCCGGGAGCAACACAAAGAGTCAGAGGCTGAAAGACCAGAACTTAGTTTGATTTACTTATTTATTTATTTATTTATAATTGTGTAAATAATGTATTTATTATCTCCCACATTGTCTGGTCTAGTTTGGCATTACATCAGTTAAAAAAGACTGACTGATTAATAAATAGATGGATGATAAACATACGCAAAAGCAAACAAAACAGCTCAATTTCAAGTATGAAATTCCAATGTAAATGTCTAAGCCAATGTCATCATTATTTAGGATATCTTTTATGTCAATAAAGCAAGTGAGGGAAGGATAGAAAGAAAAATAAATACAGACTTTATGCCTTGATGAAAAAGTTCAGATCTTTTCTTCAGCTTCATCAAGCAAAAGAAAAGCACGACGTGCACATGTAAGGAAATAAAACAGGGACTGACTTACCCGTACAGGCTGGTATAGTGAGGATGAGAAGGGCTGTGAGAGTGATGCTGGCCGGGCTGAGTGGATTCATGGCGCTGCCGCTGACGCTGTGTGGGTTGCTGGGGGCTCCGCGCTGCGCACGCTGACTTTGGCTCTGGAAGGTCTTCATCTCTCTCTATGGTTGGCCTTTGTCGCGCTTTTTTCTCTTTCAAGCTCTTCTGACACTTCCTCACGTCAGAGAAATATGAAGGCTCGCGGCACACACCCTCCACGGAGGCACGTGGCGTCATTAGGAGCTCTGTGCGCGCGTGAAGTTTTTATTAGTCTGTGGATCAACAGGTTAGCGGAGGGAGATGCTTCAGGGAGGTATGACCAAAAAGCCGAGTAAAGTATTGTGTCCAACCGGAAGCAGTAATGTAATTTTTTAAAAATCTTTTCTTATTTTTTTCCACGTTCACGTGCCCTCTTTCCTTACACTTTGCGGTTTTACATAAACTAGGCTATATGTTACATGGACTATTTTTTCTGTTAACATGCTGACAGGAACATATGAGGCCAGCAATCCTTCACTAAGGCCATTGTGAGAGCTAGATATTTACATTTCTTTCACATCAGTCTTGTTGTCAATTATTTGCACTTGAATGTAACATTATAGGCTACATTTACAAGGTATACCCTTTTAAAAAAGAAAAAGTATAATTTTCGACCTCAAGAAAACAAAACTTGCCATCACAAATATCACATACCGAATATAGTTGTCTGGAAAACAAAAGTCAAATTTCTCCAGAGCCTGTCTAGTGACATTGATAAAAATGTAGGCTACTTTATTACATGGCCATAGATCACTTATGCATGGGAATGTCACATCATAGGTTGTGGCCTGAACATGTTCTACAAGAACAGATAAATTGTTCTCTCTTTTTGAGATAAAAGAATAATTAATAATATTTTATCTCACAACTTTGGTTTGAGAGCTTGTTATTGAGGCGTCATCAGGCAGAACTTTTTTCTTGTGCAGCCTCCGACAACTATTGTGTGATTGGTCAGAAATCTGAAGTGTGCATGGTTAATGTGGAAAAGCTGTTGACATTTCCACTGATGTGAAAAGTTCAACAAGGTTGAATGGATACTTTGGCAGAACAGCTGATCAAGGTTGTGAGGACGTATGAAAATCTATACAACTCATAAAAGCATACAAACACATGACCACCCAGGTCCCTAAACACATCCCCGGCCTTTACATTTTGGGCTCCAACAGGTTAGCACCTCTTTCACTATGAATTGTGCTCTTGTATTAGGTGCAGAATGTAGTTTAGAATTGCTTTGCTAATAAAGCAAGACCTTCTTTGAAAGAAAAGTTATCTGGATGGCACCATCTCTCCCACCAATATGTGTTTGTATCATTCAGAATTAATGATGCCTTCACAGATGTGCTAGTCACAATGTCATGTGCATCAGTCATGCTAAAAGACTAAGTTAGAACTGCCACTGGTTGTTGCTCTCCTCTCTAGTCCAGAGGAAGCAGCATCCACGAATTTCTTAATGATATTACATACTGGAAATGATGGATTCATTATTTTGAAAAAAATCATGAAAAAGTTATTGAACTATTTGGCCACAAAGTTTCTCACAGAGTGGCTTCTTTATACAACCATGCCCTCTAGACAATGAAGTTGTGAGATGTTCTAGGAGGTATACAAAACTTTGTGTTATTTTTTAGTGACTGTAAATACGAGCTTAAACAAATTCTTCTTTCATAATGGTACTAGTCCTTTTTTTTCCAAATAAATGGATCTAAATGCTTTTTCAACTGGTGTCATTATCATATACAGTTACTGGCCCCTTTGTTAGGCATACCTTTTCAATTGCACATCTCAACACATCTAGTTATGTAGACATGGTGAAAATGACTTGCTGAAGTTCAATCTGAGCATCAGAATGAAGAAGAAAGGAGATTTAAGTGACTTTGAACGTGGCATGGTTGTTGCTCTGAGTATTTACTGGGATTTTCACACACAACCATCTCTAGGGTTTACAGAGAATGTTCTGAAGAAGAGAAAATATC
>JBBBVU010000015.1:24448306-24477679 GCA_037177055.1 Atherinosoma microstoma | reverse complement strand
TATACATACATACATACATATGATAATCCCTATAATGACTGCATAAATTAAGTAAGAATAAATAAAAGAATAAGAGTAAATAAGAATTAATATGAAAACACCATAAAACACATACAAATTGTATAAAAGGAAAACTTTGACATATAGCTTTAGTTTTGCTTTTTGATCAGAGTTTGAGACACTTGGAGGGCTTTTCTCATCAACTGTTTAAGATACACACAGCCATATAGCTACTATAGTATATTTGGCCTAATGGGTGTTATATTCCTGTCAAGATGTAAAGTCTGTGGTCACTCACTGCCTCTTCAGTCCTTGTCCACTTTAGATTTTATTTAAAGAAAAAACAATGTTCAACAGTAAAGACAAGAGTGGATGTGATTTCACTTCACATATAAACCACATTCATCGTAAAGCTGTCCTTCAGTTTCTGGTTTTGATTATTTCTACCAATCAACATAAAACAGGATTGTTGAAACATTTTCGAAATATTTTGGATGCTCTGCTGCTGAAATGATTCCCGCTGCTACATCTGTCCCTGTTTTATTATTTGTTATGTACAGTTACTATGCCAGCAGGAAAGTTATTTACATGGGGGAGCAGCTGATTGAGCTTCCAAAACCCAATTATTGCCCGGAATAAGGCTCCCAATTCAGATAAGCTGAAGAGGATGTAGGGCAAGGCAAATTAAAAAGCCTAGAGGAGGAAGTTTAAACCATTTCTTCCCTAGACCACCATGCAGAATGTCAGATCACTGGCCAAAAAAAGTGGATGAGCTAGCGCTGTTGAGGACACTGTAGGATTATTAGGAATACGATATTGTGTTTTTTGTTTTGTTTTTGCCGATACATGCCTGGAGGAACATATTCCTGACTCCAACACTTCTGTACCCAGCTGTCAGACTCTATGGGCAGCAGAGGCTGCAGACAGAGAAGCAGGGGGGGAGGAGGAGGGACTGCAGTGCTTGTATACAACATACATTTTACTGAGAAGAAGCATCTCTGCTCTGCAGATATTGAACTGATAGCTGTGAGTATCCACCCAAGTTGTCTTCTGAAACAGTTCACCTGTATTACTTGCTAATGCTGTGCATGATGTCAGCAGCTCAACTGTTGCTCAAGCCCAAATATATCTATGGTGATGTCTCTCTCGTTACATCTTTCCAACCATTTTCCTGTCATTTTTTAATATTTATTATGACAATGGTTATGTTTTGATTTGTTTTGTTTTGTTGGGAACTTTTTGTTAAAACTAAAACAAACTTTTCCTTAGATATCAATTAAGTATTATTCTGTTGAATTCAATCATATTCCCTTTATTTAGTACTCATTACTTAGTATTACTTCAATCTTTACTGACACTAAGTTTAACTAAGAATGAGTTAAATGTTCAGCCAGAACAAAAGAGTCTAGTCAAAGCAAATCTCAATTTCATATTCTAGGATTGTGTTGCATGTTAAATTGGGGTGAATGTACATTTCTGTAAGAATATGGAGTTATATTATAATACTGTTCACTGTTAAAACCTAAAACTATGTTGTGCCTAATTATTATTAGAAAGTGAAGCTATGTTAGAGCACAGAACTCTACTTAACAAACGTACTGTTTGGTCAGTTTGCAGAACTCTGTTAGAACGTGAAACTTGTCTCTCAAATTCTATCAGGAAGTTGTTCACAGAAAAGAAATTTAATTCTGTTAATACACAGATTTTTCTGTCGAAACTTGAACCAATGCAGAGCTCTCTGTTGACCTTCCTATATGTTCGGGGAACATAAGAACATCCCAGGAGCTCCATTTACAGTACCTCAAGCAAAGATGAGAACCTAAACTCTGGTGATTTTGAGTTAAACATTTCTGTTATTATTTTTTTATGTTTATATTAAGGGTGGGACTTTAACGTGTTAATTACCATTAATTAATTATAGTAAAATCAACTTGTTAAAAGAATGAAGGCATTTAATCGCAGTTTACGTTCCAAACAACGCAGAACGTTTGTCAGTGCACAATTTCCAATACACTGAATACACTGAGCTCGGCAAAATGCAGAGCTACCAATTTAGCAACTTTGTCACTATTTAGGGATTTTTCAGACCCCCTCTTTTACAAAAAAATGACTAGCGTCAAATCTAGAGACTTCCATCCATCAATCCATTTTATGCTGCTTATCCGGGGTCGGGTCGCAGGGGCAGCAGCCTGAGCAAAGAAGCCCAGACTTCCCTCTCCCCAGCCCTCTCCAACAACATGTGTCAAAGGAGTGAAACTGCCTTTGACACATGTTGTTGGAGAAAATCAAACTGGCAGAGCTATTCTCAAAAGATTTGGTTTAAAGTCTTTTCTTCTCATGTTTGTGTTTGCTGAGAACACATGGCATTGATGACAGAAACATGGGTTGCACCATGCAATTCAGAAAATAGGAGAGAGAGAGTTTTGGTGTAGTTTGGACTGCACGTGTCCAAACATTAGATGCCTAATTAGGCAGCAAGTGGAAACAAGAGTGTGGACTTCAGTGAGTCAAACAAAAAACGGAGTTGACGGGTTTTTAGAATCATATTATGCCTCTTTTAAATCTTTGCAGTGGATTGACAAGCGCAGACCGATTTCAAAGGATATGAAACTGAGGTGAAAAAAGGATATTGCTAATGATAGGTAATTTAGGTACAGAAGCTTAATTAATGTTATTAATAGCATGTGTGTTTACCTGCTATTTCATGTCAAAATGGCTGCTGTGCAAAAGGTCTGTTTATTGAATAGTTCTCTGACCCACTGGAGCTCTGCCTCAGTGAAAATTACTTTTGTTTTTACTAATAAGTAACTCATTAACATCACCAAGTCATGTAAGAGCTATTTAAATGTGTTGTGATGCCTATACTTATAGCTACTAAAAGCAAGAACCTTTTAACCTACTAATTAAAATCCCCAAATCTTATATATAAAAAAAAAGAATAAAAGGACAAGTCTGTATTTTGCCTGTTGCTTGCCTGTGGAGTCTATCAGTGTATGACCCTGCAGGCTTACCTTCTGCAAAAAAAAGTTACCTTGTGGATTTTTAGCTATTCCTGGCATGCTGCATCTAAATTCTCTTATAGTGAACACATTTTAGATGGCTCCATAAACAATAAGCAGAGAAAACATACAAACACATATGCACACTTTAAATTAAATTATTACTCTGAAACCAAACTGACTGTTGTAACCAGCAAAGAGCTCTGTGCACCATGTAATAGCGGCTCTGGTGCTTACTTCACTTTGAATGACTAGTGTTATTTATGTGTAATATAACAGTGACGGACACAGACCTCACCTCAGGTTTGAGGTTGCATGAGCAGGGTGTGCATTCATATAAGGCTGCCTGCTGCCATGTTTTTCCCACAGTGCTTTTGTTTGTTGCTATCATTTATATAGTGGAGTTCATCCCTGTATTGACAAAGTTGCATGATTAACACACTTTTTGTACAGGAACAATTTCTGTTTCACTTTGATTTAAAAGCAATGCCCATAAAAACAAAGTAAGTTCATAGTGGGAGATTTTAAGTTAGCATTTATGTAGATTTATTCACTTGAGTCTATGCTGACAACAAGCAAGGTCTAAAACAACACTGATGATGCCTTCTAGCACATTAAAGGCTGCAGAAAATGCCATCCAGATAGCAACTCTAACGTTTTCTATTCCAAATAGGAATAGAAAATGCTATCTGCCTTTAATCATCAGTGTAAATGTCAAATGTAGATTACGTAGATGTAATCAGCTTCCCCTGATGCTGCGGCAGCAATGTGGAACGCTCCTTTGTTTCTAAGCCACATCTGCATGTCATCTGGCATGCATGTCAGTGGGGCTCCCTCATCAGCGTGCTGGCCTCCTGACATGACAGGTTCATTCAGTGGGGAAACCTCTCACCTGCAGGGTTCTGCTTTGTTTGTCTCCTTCATCTTAGTCAACTGAACGCCAATAAATACAGTTTCTGTATTTTCCTCCACGTTAAAACCTGACACAAGTTTTCAGTTGTTATTATAGGTTGAAGTCTTTTTTTTTTACATGCTAAAAGATGACGTTCATGAAAAGTTCCTAAACAGCAGAGAGGATGGATGAATCATGGAAAGCACATCACGTGGCATGGCAAATGATGGTAGTGTGTGTTTTGTGAAACGAGCGTGTGATGAACTTGTGTGTTGCTGCACAAACTATATTTGGCTTAAAAGGGGTCAGATTCTACGTACATAACAGCCCAAAAACATACAATCCCAAAGTCCTGGGATTCTGTGTAAAATGTTGATATATTGCAATGGTTGGTGGATCTCATAAGCCAATATTTGATTCAAAATTGAGCACAGAAAACATATCAAACGATGACATGGAAACATTTCACTATTTTGTAAATACATTTGTTCATATTGAATTTTATGGCATCTCAAAAAGTTGAGACAACACACATTTACCACTGTGTACCAGCACTTTCAACAACAGTCCATAAATCTCTGGAAATTGAAACCATTAGTTGAATCTTTGGGAGAGGAATTTAGTCTCATTCTAGTCTGGAAGAGGATTTGTAGCAACCAATAATGTAATAACTGGCATTGATGTAATAACAGCCAATAGCTCAATAATTTTGGTCATTTTAAATGTAATAAAGCCAAAAATTTAATAATTTGCCAATAATGTAATAACATGTTGGCAATAAGGTAAGTTATTATGCTATTGGTTGGTTGATTGGCCAGCATGAACAAAAAAATCCTTAAAAAAATAATAACAATAATCTAATATTACGTAAATAATATATATGTAATATATTATTTTTCTTGCTAAATCAATTAATTAAAATTGCTAAAAGAACTGTGCTGCATTATATATTGACCTTTCAACTGTAGTAGATGAAGAATTCAGTTTAAAATTGTGTTACTGAAATAAGGTCTTCCCTGAAAACCTGTCTGAATCGGAGCCTGTGTTCTTCTAAAACCTGTATATGTCTTTCAGCATTGAGATGGGCAAGTTTCCAGATCCGATCTAGGCACTCGTGTTCCTCGATACCATCAGAAATGCAGGATTTTCAACTTGGTGATGATGAATGAGTCTTAGATCATGAAAAATATAAGTTTTTTTAGATCATGTCTGTATACGGCTTCTTCTTTGCCTGATATAGCTCAACCTGCAATTGTCTATGGCACAATGAACTGTGTTAACAGAAAATTATAACTCAGTGTCCCTGAGCCCATGATTTCATTATATAATTGTGGAGAAACTCTGCCTCTCTAAGGTGCTCTTTTCATGGCCGTTAATGTTACTGACCTGTTACCAATTAACGAATTTGTTTTTAACATGTCCTTCCAGCTGTTTATTTTCAGCGCTGCTTACTTTTCCAGTCGTTTTTATCATTAAATTAAAGTTGAGCCGATCTCATCAACAGATGAGCTTAAGAACACAGAATCACAGCTTTTGCTGAAATTTGGGCTGTACATTAATCATCATTCATCTTTATGAAAAAATTGCTTTAGTGCCACAAAATGTGTACATTAAAAATGGAATTGTGATTACTTAATAGTTAATCTT
The DNA here is from genome assembly GCA_037177055.1 of Atherinosoma microstoma. Classification (NCBI taxonomy): domain Eukaryota; kingdom Metazoa; phylum Chordata; class Actinopteri; order Atheriniformes; family Atherinidae; genus Atherinosoma; species Atherinosoma microstoma. Next base: position 24,472,141 of record JBBBVU010000015.1, on the reverse strand, counting down.
ATGATCAAGCTTTAAAAAAAAAAAAAAAAGTGTCGTAATGAGTTGTTATTGTTTTTGACCAAAACTTTGTGGATTTCAAATTGCTATCTCTTTTTTCTCTAAAGACAGAAACAATATTTTCCTGTCTTCATTTCCATATTGAAACCATAAGTCTGTAATTGTGTGACACCTCATGTCTGTATGAGCTACTTACAGTGTGTACATTTTCCAAGAACATAGGAAAATAAATGGTGTACTTCACTCCTAAGACAGAAAACACCACAGAGACAACTTGACAAAGCATACAGTGATGCTGTTGCCGTTCCCTGAATACAGTATGATTTTTGTTGTTGTGCCCTGGAAAATTCGATTTAGAGATCATGAAACATGACAAGCGATAAGAATGGAACACAAAGATCTTATATTTTGGACATGTTTTGAAACATCTCCATTGCAGGGCTTGCGTCACACATGGTAAATGACTATGAATTTAACTGGTGGTGACAGAGCGTGCCACGTTCACCAGCTGGGAAATCCGACACTGTCTCAGCACAATAACTTCAAACACAGAAGTTGCACCTCAAGGCATTGTGTGTAGATCAGTTGATAATCCCTGATTTCCATCTCCATCACGTCTGGCTCACTGTGTTGACACTTTGTTGACTCCTTCCTTTATTGGTCTGCTCAACATCTCCTCGTAGCCTCAGTGGACTTTGCAATAAATGTGGCGCAAGTTAATCAGAGTAATTCTTGCAAAACTTGTGTAATGCACCAATATAACATAGACAACAGCCACATACATATATAATGTGTTAAAACAGTACACATAAAGCATAAAACTTGGCAGTTAGAGAAATATAAACTATTCTGTGGATTAACAATGCCATCTGGTGTTGTAAAAAGATATTTTTTTTCTATGAATTGACATTTAGCCACCATCCTCAGCAAGGTAGGTCAAATTTAAAGGATGGAAATGTAAAAAAACAACAACAAAAAACAACAAAAACAAGGAGAAAACAACTTATAGTCTTAAAAAATAATCAAACTGTTTTGCATAGTAAAATGTTTGGTATAAGATTTTTTCTTTTTTTCCAAATTCAGTTTTTGACTTTTTGTCAAGGCCCAGGGGTGTTGAGATATATATATATATATATATATTTATTTTTTTTAAAAAGCTAAAGGTGAAAAAAAAAAGAGCAAAAGGATGTGTCTTGATGTATCATATATATTTTCCACCTTTCCCAAAGTGTCTTGAAATTTCGTTTCTTGTGACCTCAAAGACAAGGTCATTTTTTTCCCATGATAAATATCTAGTAAATCGTATTGTACAAACACTCTAGTTTAAACTCCTTCCTTATAAATGCTTTCCAAGCTGCAATGTTTCCATAAAGTTTTCTGAAATCCATTTCAACCATTCAGTTTATCTCCCTCCTCTGAATTCTTTAGACATCTGATTATCTTGATTAATTTGGACACCAAATCAAGTTCTTACCCAAATCCCTGCTGCAACATTAGCCTAGAAAGGCAGTAACAGAAACCTTGCTGGATGTAAATACTTATATTTTGTATTTACCATTATTATTATTAGTTTAATCTATAAGATAAAGACACCAGTGGTGTCTTTCTGTACAGTCCGCGGTCCTGTCCTCTTTCTGATGAGTAGTATGTTTGGATGTCATTAGAGGTGGATGGTGTCACGTGATAGCTCAGAACGGGGAACCAGGAAGTGAGAGGGCGGTGCTTTGAAGGGCTGTTGGACTGATAAAAAAATAAGGTAACAGCTACTTGTGATGTCAAACGCGTTGTAAATACAGATAAAGTATTTTCATAGATAAAACGGGAAGCAGTCGGGTTAATTATTTTGTGTTTGTAGCCAAAATTTGAGTTAAATGTGTGCTAGTTGCGTAGTTGATGCTAGTCGCTGTTAGCGTAATCGGACTAGCAGAGTCGTTAGCAGTCAACAAGCTAACCAGAGATGACACTAGTGTGTTTATATTTGGAAGAGCCTTTTTTTTATATAATCACAACCAGATTTCTAAATCTTTTGAAGCAATCCTTTGTGTTTTAAATGCACCGCAGTGTACAATAAATACAGTCTCAACTTTCGTTGTTGTACAACAATAATAAAGGCGATTCTGATTCTAATTTAAACAGCTGCTTGTGTTTTGCAAACTGCTTACTGAAAGGGGGAAAACATAATGCCAGTAACTTCAATGAATAATTTAATTTATACCTGAAAAAAAGACAGAAGATGGGAAAAGTGGCACACCTAAACTGAATGAAAATCCATAAACATAGCAGACAACATAAAGATTAGTTGTACCTTCTGTTGTGTTTTTGAATAAGTTTTTTTTAAATGTTCTCATGATGTTGTGTTTACTGTTTTGTTGTCATCTTTGATCCATTGTTATGTTTTGCACGTCAGGCCTAATAAGCTAAATGACATGTAAATAAAACTTGATGGCTCGTCTTCTTGCACATAAAATGGATGTGTGTCCCTCATGGTCACAGTCATCACCAACTGTTATTTTCTCTTAGACAGTATTTACAATGACAGCCATCAAGCACGCTCTCCAGAGGGACATCTTCACGCCCAATGACGAGCGCCTCCTCGGTATTGTGAATGTCTGTAAGGCAGGAAAGAAAAAGAAGAACTGCTTCTTGTGTGCTACAGGTATGATCTCGGAAAAAGCTGATAAATGAGAAATGATGAAAGCATATACGTCTGAGAAATAACGTGCTTTCTTTTCTTCCAGTTACAACAGAGAGGCCTGTCCAAGTTAAAGTAGTTAAGGTGAAAAAGTCTGACAAGGGAGATTTCTACAAGAGACAGCAGACCTGGGAGCTCAGAGACCTGACACAAGTAGATGCCAAAGATGCAAGCAAGGTTAGATGTGTAAATTGACATGTTCTTGTAGTTTCCTTCATCCCGGAGTTGGGGCTAATACACAATCTCTGATTTACTGTCATGATATAGGAAAACCCTGAATTTGACCTTCACTTTGAGAAGGTGTACCGCTGGTTGGCTAGCAGCACAGCTGAGAAAAACTCCTTTATTTCCTGCATTTGGAAGCTGAACCAGCGCTATCTGAGGAAGAAGGTGGAGTTTGTGAATGTCAGTTCTCAGTTGCTAGAAGGTACGTAAGCTGTCCGTCCTCAGTCATAGCTGTGATTGCATGCATCTTTACATATTTGATTATATCAAGGTGTGACTGCTTCTCTCTTTGCCAGGGCTACTCAGTTTGGTCCTACAAGGTTTTTAGTGTTTCCCTGAGTCATTGGCTGTTGGATCCATTTGATTTGAGTCAGATGTGTTGGAGCAAGGACACATTGACAAACCTGCAAGACTGCAGCCCCTCGTAGGACCGAATTAAGTAGCCCTGCTCTATGCAGTAGTGTTGACCCTAGAATGTCTCACACATTTGGAGGTATTTTAATTTCCAAATTTAGTCTTTCATTTGATTATCATTTCTCCCAGAAGGGGGAATTGCTTCTAGATTTTGGTTGATTTTATTTGTAAATACATCTTTAAAAATGTTCAGGCTTTCTTCTTTTAATCTTGGTTTGTGGTATGGTTTTCTGTGTTAAATTCTTCTTTATTCTCACTTTTCTCTTTGAAACTTTCTCTGGCCAGAACTTCCTAAAGCGGAAGGTTGGTAGGACTAAACTCCCCCCCCCCCTCCTCATTCCTTTTCCATTGTATTCTCATGACCTCAAACCACCATTCTCATCAGAGACTCTCACCTCTTTATGGCTCCTGCCATTTAAATTATGTCATTAAACATGGAGAACATTATTACTTTTACTCAGTAATTGTAACACACATTAAGATTGTGTCTTTACTCCACTTTCAACTTTTTTAATTGTCCACTCCACCTTAATTAATGTAATTATTTTGTGACAAATGCTCATTAATGTATCCTGAGTCTGCTTTATCCTCACTTGTGAATACATGTTCCATCATACAGATTATTGATTTATCATCATTTCATAAAAAAGTGATAATATCAGCATTTAGATGATGAATATAGTTCATAATTTTGACTTGCTTCTTCTTTTTGTTTGTTTGACCTCTCTGCCTTAGATTTTTTGTTAATTTTGTGCACATTTTTCAAATAATTGTTTTTGTCACTGGTAGTAATTAAGTACAGTTTTGCTGTAGTTAAAACTCTACTTTTGGGTAGCCCTTCTAACTATTGAATGTGACCATGTTTGTAGTTGTTCTTTTAAAGAAAAGAAAAAAAAGCAACCTAAAAACCTTTTGATACCAGAATCTGTCTTGAAGTCTGTGTTTGTACTTATGGCTTCCATATACTGTTTCTTCTCCTTTCATGGGCTCAGAGTCGGTGCCAAGCGGCGAGAGCCAAAGTGTCGCAGGGGGCGATGAGGACGCTTTGGATGACTACCAGGAGCTCAGCACCCGTGAGGAGCAGGATATTGAGGGCATGATGGAGATGTGCGAGTACGCCATCTCCAATGCTGAAGCTTTTGCTGAGAAGCTATTCAAAGAGTTGCAGGTTTTAGATGGGGTGAGTAAAGCAAACTTTGTGCTTTTATAGTAAAAACTAGCCTGTAAGATACTGAAATATGATCATGGAAGTGTTTTTTTATTTTTTTAATATATATATTTTTTCTATTTAGTGATCTGTAAATTGCCGCAGTGACTAATACTCCCTCTTTAATGCTTCTCACTTAAGGCTAATATTCAGTCCATCATGGCTTCAGAGAAGCAGGTTAATATCCTGATGCAGCTGCTGGATGAAGCACTGTCAGAGGTGGACACCATCGAGGGAAAACTGAGCAGCTATGAGGAAATGCTCCAGAGCGTTAAGGAACAGATGGACCAGATCTCCCAGAGCAACCGCCTCATCCAGATCAGCAACACCAACAACGGCAAACTGCTGGATGAGATCCAGTTCTTAGTGGTGAGGCATTTTTACCCACTTTAACCTACCCCACTGAGTGTCTGAGCTGTTCTGAGATACAAAGTATTTGACGTTAAGAATATTTTTCTCTGCATAAATGTGATTGATATATTTTTCAAAACAAACAGAACTACATGGACTTGTCAAAGGGACACATCAGGGCCTTGCAAGATGGAGACCTGACCTCCCCTAAAGGTATCGAGGCCTGCATCAACGCCTCTGAGGCTCTTCTGCAGTGCATGAACGTGGCACTCAGACCAGGTTAGTTTCCACAGTAAGCAATATTGATTAATCACTGCGTGCCAAAATCTACCTGTATTTTTTTTTTTTTTAAAGCTAATCGGTCAAATTAAAGCATTTTCTTTTGTTATTAGGTCATGACAAGCTTCAGTCTGTGAAGCAGCAACAGCACCTATTTGCCGAGCTGAGAGATACCTTTGCTCGCCGCCTCACCAACCACCTCAATAACGTGTTTGTTCACCAGGTAACAAGTTCACGATTATTAGAAGATGCTTATCGGCATTATATTAGCAAAGCACATTGTGAGATTCTGGTAATATATTTAGTTTTTCAAAGTAGTCAAACTTGTTTTTGCTGATCAGGACTTGAAACTGTAGATTAACCGAGACCCTCAAACAAATATAAAACAAATCAGGTTCTCTGTGCATCTGACTATTAACACCAGAACTAAAACTAAAGTTATTGAGAGCAGTAATAGAGTCCAACTTTTGTTGTCCCACACTTAGCCTGCGTCCGTCAGCTGTGAAACCATGGACCATGGTTTCTCTTGTTCTATTCCAGGCTCTTTCTCTCTCTCCTCATGAACTTCCTGTTTTGTTGAAGCACTCTTCCTGGGCTTACTCGTGTCGTTTCCTTCCAGCTGTGTCCCTGCTTTTCTTGACTCTCTGTGTCGCTCACTTTGAATCATCCCACTCTGCTCTCTGTCTCTGTCAGTTCAACCACTTCAGTCACTTCAAAATGACCATCCCTCAGTTCTATAGGTCCTCCTGTCTGTCACTTCCAGTGAGTACCCTCACAGAAACCCCCCCTACTCGTCCCTTCTATGCTAATGATTAACGTCTCCCAACTCACTCCCAACGTACATGCCATGAGACTCCAGGCTGTTCCCTCCAGGATGCATTATTTATTGCATGAGGTATGATTCTAACTACTTAACATCTCTCATTTGATCTCAGAGCTGAGGAGTCTCCGTCCATTTTTCTCCTCCTTCACCAGCTGTCTCGGCTGAGGGCTTTTCATGTTTGGCTTTGCTGCAACGGTCTTTCATCATAAAATGCTGTGCCTGTCTGCTCTGTATGCATGTCTTTAGTAAAAGCATTAGAGACTGAACATTGAGGGGAAGTGAGCTGGCAGTAAAAGAGGTGCTTTTCAGTCATTTGATGTGAGATTTTTGAGGATTTGGAGTTCTTAAAAAAGTTAATATCATCCGAACTGTGAGCAGAGATGTCACATCCACTATTGATGTATAAAGTAAGTTAAATTTGGGGAGTGTTTGTTTGCATATAGCCGGATGAAATTGGACTTTATGTAAGATTGCTACACCTGTTATATTTCTTATACACCAAACCGATGTTAAGAACTAGCGATAGTGGTAGGACCTTCTGCTGAGGATACTTACATTGCCATCATCTGAGGGGAAATAATGCACTTAAACACACCAAAAAGATAACCTCCATCTGCAAACCACAAATCTACGCCTCTGCAAGAGGACAGAATTTTGCTGTGCCGAATGAAGCGATAGTCTAGACATTACTTAGACAATACAAAAACATAAACAAAAACAATATTTATATAAAGTCAAGTCATTATTAGTTGGGTTTTTAGCATCCAACATTGATCCAGCTCAGTTATTTGTGTAGTAATGTGTTTACAACTTAAACATCACATGGTTTGTTTTAAACATGTATGCTTTAATGAAACATTTCTGATTTATGTATAGAAAAATAACAGTTAAGTTCATATTAAAGCACTACACCGTTCAGCCAATCATAGTGATCTCCCTCACTGAAAGACCTGAATTGGTGTTGGATCCAACAGAGTCAGCAGTGTATTACAGAAGAAATAAACATTCACTGATACTCCAGACATTCTTGACGGCCAGTTGTCAGCTTGGTGTGTAAGACAACCCCCGCCCACCCCCCCACCCCACAAGGTGTTCCTATCGTGAATATATTGCTTATGATCTGTTATCCCTCTTTTCCACAGGGCCATGATCAGAGCTCCACCTTGTCACAGCACACAACGGAACTGACTCTGCCCAAACACAGCCCCCTCCACAGAGACCTGCTGCGCTATGCCAAGCTCATGGAGTGGCTGAAGAACACTCAGAAGGAGAAATATGAGGGCTTATCCAGGGTCAGTTCAATTACCCGATGAAATACTTCGACATAGTTTGGTATATTATGAATAAATGTATATTTGGTTTCTTAATGACACTTGAATATTAAGAATTTAATCATTCTTAAGTGTCCATTGAAGTTTTTGTTACTATGGTAACTGCAAATGTGGTTTAATATCACAAAAAAGTCAGTTTCCAGCTGATGTTTTGAGGTTATGCTCAGAGTGGCCCTCGTTTATTGTTTCAGACACGTTGTGCAATATACTAATTTCACTGGCAGCAAAACAACCTGAAAGCATGATGCTACCACCACCATGCTTAACCACTGGTCTTAATGGGGTTGAATTTTTGCTCTTCCAAACAAAAGGAACAACTTAGTTTCATATGGGCCATTGAGTATCCCACATAAAGGGCATTTCCTTTGTTTTTGTGGTCAGCTGCAGAACTTTAATGCTTTGCCGTTAGATGAAAAATATATTTTAATATATATATATATAATATATTTATAAATATTAAACTATCTTGAGATAGATATCCTTACACCATGTTTAGTTTGTCATATGTACAGTCTAACAAATTTCCTTTCTTTTGCAGACATATGTTGATTACATGAGCAGACTTTATGAGCGAGAAATCAAAGACTTCTTTGAGGTTGCCAAGATAAAAATGGCGGGTACATCCAAAGAAGCGAAGGGCAAGTTTGGTAAGAGCTATTATTTACGGGGCTGTTTGAGTTTTAAGATGACTGGAATTTTTGTTCTGCACTCAGTTTGATGTCGTATGATTGACAGTTTTCAGCGACTTTATTTCTTGTCTCTTTCTGTTTTTGCGTCTAAACAAAACTGAGTATATTATTCAAAACAATGCCTCATTCTTTTACAGCCTTTTCTGCATCACATGTGCCTTTAAAGTGTTAAACTCTTGCTTTTTGTTTTATCTTTCAGTAATGTCTTCTTTTCCCTTTGGACAGGGATTTTTACATGCTCTGTTCTCAGTATTTACTATCTGAAAAGCACCTTTTGGTTAAGCTTTGGTTATAGCAGAATTATAGTACTCTGCTTTCTGCTCTCTGTATTAGATTTTCTGTCTGAAAACAAAAAAAGAGTTTGTTTTCCAAAGGTTTGTCTGAGCTACTGCCAAAGCCACTGCTGTGCACGTCGGCATATATGTAACTTCAGACATCTAACATCTAGCATCACCCCTCTCACGCTGCATGTTTTAAGCCTAACCTGTGTCTGTCTGTTATGCCTGCCTTTCTAACTGGCTGCAGCCACGCTTCCGCGGAAAGAGAGTGCACTCAAACAGGAAACGGAAAGTAAGTATGATATTTGGATGGAGCTGTCAAGTTATCCACTGTGCTTCTCATCACTGTGCCCTGACATGACTCCATTAAAAAGAATCCTTTGCTACTCGCATACATTGTCCTCCAAAACCATTCCCTTGCCTTGTAACTGATTGGCTGTTCAATGCTTTATAACATTCATTTGATCCTGCGGTGAATACCAAAAAAGAAAAAAATCTAACCATTTAGGGGTGGGCGATATCGGCAAAAAATGATATCATGATATTTTTCTAAAATATCTCGATAACGATATCAAAGACGATATTGATGTCTTAAACCACACATTAAGTCCGGGCCTTGGTGAAATTTCCTTTCCACTGTTTGCCCGATTTGGCTAAAGGCAAGCAGCAAAATGAAGCCACGCTGTTCTAGTTTGGTTTGTTCTAGTTTTACTTTTATATGTGTATATTTATGTGCTAAGTTGACACCATTGGGTAATGATGGCGGCGGGTCTATTCCCGATATTTGCCAATATTCAACTTCGGAAGCGGCAGAGGGGTGCCGTCTTTAGGAACACGTGACAAAATAGCAAAGCATGTTACGGCTCAATTATTTTAATAAGCTCTGTTTTTTGTTGATTATAAGTTGATTGTTTGGAGCTGAAATCAACATTCTGTATATTGCACAGCCGCACTCTGCTTTGCTCTGCCTTGTGCCCTTGTTCACTGGCTGAGCTGAGCTCGCGTGTGCTGAGGCACAGTTAAATGACGTCATTGCGCCGTAAATGTGAGATCATGTGACATCACATGATATTGCATTTTCTACCGTGTCAAAGGTCTACCAGTATTATTGCGAACAATCCGATATTGCACACCCCTATAACCTTTTACATCCATGTGATTTTTGATAATCCAACTGTCATAATTGACTTGCATTAGCCTGAATTGTAGCCATCAAGCCCAAAGCTAACATCATACTGTGCTTGCCGTGCTGTATTAGGCCTGCACGGCAGCTCTGGGAAGCTCACAGGCTCTACCTCGAGCCTGAACAAGCTGACGGTGCAGGGCTCCAACAGCCGGCGTTCCCAGTCTTCCTCACTGCTGGACATGGGCAACATGTCCGCTTCCGACCTGGACGTAGCGGACAGGACCAAGTTTGACAAGGTGGCACAGAGTTTAAATTATGGGAATAAGCCAGTTTTTCACTGTATATGAAGAGAATTAAAAAAGTTTTCCCCCCATTTTTCTTGTCTCTGCAGATATTTGAGCAGGTCCTCAGTGAGCTGGAGCCTCTGTGTCTTGCAGAACAAGATTTCATCAGCAAATTCTTTAAGCTGCAGCAGCACCAGACTGTTATGCCCCCTCTCGCTCAGGTACATCTGCAGCTTATGGAAGTTTTGACAGAAAGATCAAAAGGCTTCCAAGTGGATGCCACTTCAATTTATGTCAGCAATGAAGTACTTCTGACTCAAACTGGCACATTGATTTCCCCTGAAAGCCTGGGATAATACAGTAATGACAGATGCTGCTCTGATTTTAATTATAGCATCATTCATGTATATGTCACCAGATGTTTGTCAACATTTGTAACGTTTTATGTCTGTTCCTCCTGTCAGCCTGAAATAGAGGAGTCAGATGGGAGCATGCCATCAAGAATGCCTCCCCAGGCAGAACACAGACACTCCTTGTCATCAGAGTCAGTACTTTGACATGGTTATTAACATTTCTGGTGTAAATATCTTCACATCCAGACATACCTTTTTTTAATATATGTTGTTTTATATTTGTCTTTGTTGACTTGTTTTTGTGACCAAAGGAAAGATATGGTGCGGTTGATGATGAATAAAATCTTCCAAAGCATTGAGACTGAACTCAACAGCCTGATCGCTTTGGGTGACAAGATTGACAGCTTCCACTCTCTGTACATGCTGGTGAAGATGAGTCACCATGTGTGGACAGCTGAGAATGTTGACCCGGCGTCTTTCCTCAGCACTACTCTCGGAAATGTGCTGGTCACCGTCAAGAGGAACTTTGACAAATGCATTGTGAGTCGAGGAAATTTTATTCTTGAATTTCATCGCTTATGAGATGACGTCCATAATTTAAAAGTATGAAGAGTGCATCATGTATTATGTCACACATTTAAATCTGTCTCTCTGATACAGTCAAGTCAAATCAGGCAGATGGAGGAAGTGAAGATATCTAAGAAAAGCAAAGTTGGTATCCTGCCTTTTGTCACCGGGTTTGAGGAGTTTGCTGAACTTGCTGAGACAATCTTTCGTAATGCAGAGCGCCGAGGGGACCTAGATAAAGCTTATGTCAAGCTTATCAGGGCCGTCTTCGTGAATGGTGAGACCGCTGGTCAGTTTAAAAAACAATAAAAAATGCTGCAGATGATGCAGTGTTCAAGTTGTGAATGTTAATTGTCTTTTCAGTGGAGAAGGTCGCCAATGAAAGCCAAAAGACCCCACGGGATGTTGTGATGATGGAGAATTTCCACCACATCTTTTCTACGTTGTCACGTCTAAAGATTTCCTGCCTGGATGCAGAGAGACGAGAGGCTAAGCACAAATACACAGACCACCTGCAGTCTTATGTAATCAACTCTCTGGGACAGCCATTGGAAAAACTCAATGTAAGAAGAATGGTCTTATGTAAAAAAATGTAGTTGTTTTCATTCACATGAACATTTACATGTGGAATATAAGAGGTCAGATGTGATCTGAAAGGTAAACTCTCTTTTGCAGCATTTCTTTGAAGGTGTAGAAGCACGTGTGGCCCAGGGCGTACGTGAGGAGGAGGTGAGCTACCATCTGGCCTTCAACAAACAAGAGCTGCGCAAAGTCATCAAAGAGTATCCTGGCAAAGAGGTGAAAAAGGGCCTGGACAACCTTTACAAGAAGGTGGACAAACATCTGTGTGAAGAAGAGAGTTTGCTACAGGTGAAAGATTCATAGCTTCACATGATGAAACTTCTCAGCTTGTCACTGGTGGCAGATTCCTCATGCAGTCACTAAAATGTTGCACTCTCTCTATACCTCCACCAGGTGGTGTGGCACTCCATGCAAGACGAATTCATCCGTCAGTACAAGCACTTTGAAGATCTGATAGGCAGATGCTATCCTGGATCTGGGATCACCATGGAGTTTACCATCCAGGATATGTTGGAGTACTTTTCCAGCATTGCTCAGTCTCATTAGTGTACCTGCTATACACTGGCCCTTAATGATTCACTACCGCCTCACACTGGCTGAAATTACACTAGCAACTCATTAACTATCCCCCAATGCATTTTGAAGTATGAACATTTCATTTATGTGTTTTTGTAATTTAATGAAAGGGAATTGAACACTGAACAGTGGTGCAGATGTTGCTTAACTGCCTTGTGCCTGTTTTTCGAGATTCAACAACATACCTAGTTGTTTGTCAATTTTTTGTTGTTTCTGTATGCCATATGTACATAATAAATTTGCATCTCTTCAATGTATATGTTATAATCTTATTAAGGACATAATGATGCATTTATATACTGCTTAAACTGAATAAACGACTGACTCCACCCGTCAGCCTCGTAAACGGACAACGCGAGTCGACAAAACACGCTTCCCCAAGATGTTCAGCCGAGCCTTTTGACTTCCATGGCGACGAATCCAAACCCGAGATCATCGGCGCTCTTTTCAAACCACTTCACCGCGAAAACATGTTAATTTAGCAGTTTTCAATTATCAGAAGTTACTGAAGAAATTGATGTAACCATAAAATGTCGCTAGTACAAGTAGTTTGTCAAAGCGGCGAGACGAATATGTGCGATGTAGTGTTACGTTGGCGTTGTTTTAGCTAACATTAGCCGTCAGGGAAACTGCTTTCAAGCACGGTAAGTTGAAAGCTTCATTGTATTTTTCCCGAGCCAAATGTTAAACTAATAAACGTCCAGGCAAGTAAAAGCGTAGCTTAGTACTGGATCCTCAAAAGGTTAATGTTATATTAGGTCGCCTTATTACCGTTAAGCCTGTTAGGTTAGCAAATGATTAGCTAACGTTAGTATGTTTTTAGCAGCTGTTATGTCACAGTTGCAAAAAGAAAACTCTTGTATTGTTGAGCTTCAAAAGCAAGATTCGTCTTACTTTTCTTCTCTTCATGTTAGCGACTTCAACAACATCACAGCCATGAACAGCAGCGCAGAAAGGAAATTCGTCAACCTACGGAAACGTCTAGATCAGCTGGGCTACCGACAGACACTGGGAATAGAGTCACTCCCGCTGGTGGAGAAACTATTCAGGTGAAACCCTTTAAATCTTTGCACCGCATGCCTCTTATTCACTTAATGTCACAAATTGAATCACGGATTGTCAGATGTCATTTATCTTCTCATGTTGCAGTGATCTGGTCCACACAACCGAGAGTCTGCGCAATGCCAAACTGTCAGCAGGAAAGACTGAGAAAGAGAGCCGAAACTTTGATGCACTCCTGGAGCCCTACAGGACGGAGAATGCCAGGGTGGTCCGGGAAAACAATGAGCTGCACCATGAGCTTCTGAAACTGAGGGAAGAGAAGGATCGGGTCATTAGAGGTAAATGATGAACAGAGTTCTCCTCTCATCCTCCTCAGCAGTCTAGAACGTTTTCCTGCAATTATCACCTGCAGGCACAGATGATGTGCTAACCACATATAATCCTGTTTTTTTTTCCCCCAGAGTTCAAAACTCACATTCGGAAACTGGATCATGACACATCTGACCTGAAGTTTTTAAACAACCAGTATGTGCATAAGGTTCGCTGCCTGGAGAAGGACAGCAAAGCTAAAGCTGAGCGCATCCAGCAGCTACAGGAGAAGAACATGCAAGCTGTTGTGCAGACACCAGGTATTGTCGGAGATCTGATCTTAGCTCTTTGACAGTGTTCTAAAAATTAAGTTTGACACCTGTGTATATATTTTTTATCCTTTCTCATACTATCTCAGGTGGCAAAAAACGCAGTATCCCCTTTAGAAGACAGCGAATGCAGATTGACGAGCTTCTTCCTCCGTCTGCAAAAGCGGCTTATCCTGCCCTGCAGCCTGATGATCCATATGTTGCTGATTTACTGCAGCTGGCCGATGGAAGGTTACTTGAAATAGTGGAGTTTCACGATGAATGTGTAGTTTGTCAGTGATGCTTGCATTTGCAATGTTTTAACTCACCTCATGGTAACTTTGATCTGTAGAATTAATGAACTTCAAGAAGACATCATTAAACTCAAACTAGACCTGGAAAATACCCAAGAATGTATAAAACACCGAAATACTCAGGTGAGGAAGTGAAATGGATGCGTAATGCAGCGTGTTGGAAGTTGCATTAGCTGTAATGAGGCGTTTCTTAAATAGGTGGAGGAGAGGGACAAAGAAATTACGCGTTTGAATCATGTACTTCGTGGAGGACGACCCTATGAAGTCATTTCTCTTGAATCCCAGAACATCAGCAATGAGAAACTGATTGCCCACCTTAACCTTCAGGCAAGTACAGTTCACTGCAGATGGAATATTTGGGAAGTGGTACTGTTGATCCTATTTTAAAGTCCTCTAATAGAAAAGGGCTGTTGGTACTTACTTCCTGTAATTTGCTTTATATTTCATAGATTGAGTATCTACAGGAGACCAACAGAACCCTGGAGCAAAAGATAGAGGGGCTGCAGCGGAAAAAGACGGATGCCTCTACCGAAGTGGCCAATCTGTCTTTAAAAAACCTGGAACTCTGTGAAGAGCTTACGCATATAGATGACCTTGCAAAGCGCCTGGAGATGGATAAGGAGCGTGTGTTGGAAACTGCTGACATGGAACTACAAGAAACTAAAGTGAGACTAAACGAGACATTAACTTTAATTGCTTCCGATTAAAAAACAAAACAAAAAAAAAACTATGCATTGTATTTAAACTAACTCTCTCTTCTCCCAACAGAAAGAAATTCAAAGGCAGCAGAAAATCATTGAAGACTTGGAGGATATTATCACAAAGATAAGAAGGGTGGGTGTGGACAGCTCTTAATATTCTATCTAGAAACGTTACTGAGGTTCATTACTAAAAAAGTAAACCATTGTTCTGTGGAATGATTTAAGGAGAAGTCTGAAGGTGAATTTGAAAAAGACCATCTCAGAGATCAGCTGGTGGAGCTCAAAGAGCAAAACGAGAAGATGGAGGGACTGGTGAATTTCCTAGAGGATGAGAAAATCAGGCTGCAGGGTAAAGTGGAGAAAATGATGGCAGCAGGTAAGCGGTCGTTTAATATACCTCAACTGTTAACATTAGATCAGCTTTGCATTGCTTATGTTCATGCAGCAGTGACTTGTTGCGGTTTTTGTAGATAAAGACTTGGTGCTGGAGTTGGAGACTATGCGTGCCAAACATGGTGTCTGTGGAAGAGAACGCTCCCCATCTCGTCTAGATGCCTTCGTCAAGAGTCTAGAGGAGGAGAGGGATTACTACCGCCAGGAGGCCGAGCGCTACAAAAGAGCTCGAGGAGCTGGTGGGGTGAGCTCGAGCCCCAGTCGTAGTCCAGACAGAGGCAGGAGTCCAAGGTCCAAATTAAAGCAAGTAAGAAATGACAGTAGAGAGGATGGGGCGGCTTAATCAATATTTTTCTGTTTATAAAACTAGCGATAAACTTAATTTAAATGGCTTGATACTTATTAGGGAGGAGTTGCAGAAGCAGAGCTGTTTCATGTCATTAAAGAAAGGGATGAGCTTAAAGCAGCTCTGTTGGACTTTGAGAAGCACATGGAGGATTTTCAGACCAATGTGAAGGCCCTCAGCGATGAGAGAGACCATTTCAGAACCCTGTTTAAACAGGTGAGTTTGGAGAAATTTCCACCATAAGTATTTGACACTTTCTACCATAAGTATTTAACACTTATAAACACCAGATGTTTTCGCTCATTTAGGCTCAAGATGACCTAAAGTTGGCCCGAAGAGTAGAGGCGTCGGCTCACGTCTTGAGACTGCAGGAGGAGTTGGAACAGGCTGAAGTGAAAGTTGAGCAGATGACTACTGAAAGAGAGACACTAACGGAGAGGTTAAAGGTCAGTCCAGGAGTAATGGCTTGCATGGTACTCATGGTTCTGATGCACCATTCTAAACTTTAACAAGACAATTAAGGAACCATAAAACATCTAACCGGGTCACATCTTTATTGGAAAAGCTTCCACCATTTGTTGTAATTGTTTCACCAACACCAACATTACTTTTCTTAGTAAACTGCTACATGACAGTGATGCAGCATCTTGTTCAGCTCACCTTAGAAGTCAGCGTCATATTGTAAGCAGGTTTTTATTTTTTCATTGAGAATGGGCACTGTTGGGACTAATTTTGTATTGTTCAACAGGTAGCACAGACTTCAGCTCTCACAGACAGACAAGTAGAGGAGAGGAGGATTCTCCACCTGGAGAACACTGTCAAGAGTGTGAGTCTGACAGATATTTCCATAAATCTGTTCAAACATATTTTTTCCTTTTAGTTACGCTGCCCCCTAACTTTGGTGATGGTGTATTTTTCTTCCTCCTTGTGTGCTTTTTTGGGATGCAGCTGGAGCAGGAGAGGCTGGACCTGCAGTCACAGGTGTGTGTACTGAGGGGGAGTAGGGAGGCGGCTGAAGCAGAGCTGAAGGTTCGGTCCATTTCTCTGGTACACAACGCAGAGGAGGTCGCCCAGCAGAGAGCCGAGGCTAATGCTCTGAGGTGATATCTGCTGCATCTTCTTCTACTGCACGACTGAGTCATGTTGTTAGTATTAAATATGTTATCATAGCCTGGTATTATTCTACCAGAGATGTTAATAATCTTTGTCAGAACAGCTTGATTGCATTATCTAGACAACTGTCTCAGTACAGTCATGTCCTGAAATTTGATATTGTTCCTGTTCAATAAATAAACCGACCAAACTTTGAATGTGTGCCGTGTATGGGATTATTTACTTCTGCATGTTAGAAATCTCACAGATGTACACGTTTTTTTTCTGTTTGCAGGCTTTTACAAGAGCAGATGGAGCAGACGCTATCTGATAGCCAACACAGGCTCTCTGTGAAGATCAATGAGCTGCACGCGGCCCATGAGCAGATTGACAAACTTGAGGAGAAATTAGGTGAATTTGCTGCTCTGATTCTGTTTCTCATTCCCACTATGGCTGCTTGCTAATTTTTCTTTCCCCCTTCCTTCTCTCAGGGGAGCTGAGTCAGCACAGTTCCAAGCACAGAGAGGAAGTAGCTGCCCTTCAGAAGTCCGTCTCTACCCTGGATAGAGAGAAGGATGCTCTGCAGGATGAGGTGGACCGAAAGACAGAAAAACTAGTTGTTCTCCAAGAGGAACTAAACAAGAAGGTAACCGTCACAACAAGCTATCACTGAGATTACAACTTTCTGTTAAAGCATGTTTATAAAACAATATTCAGTTGCTCGATTTGAGTATTTATACTTATTTTAAGAAGCTCCCTGTTACAAACAATACCATTTTAACTGACAAAAATAAGAATATATAACAAATTGATGAAAATCATGACATTGTTATTGAATTGTGGTTCAATAAAAAATATTTTTAATAAACGAGCAAAAAATATGAGAAAATAATATATGTCACCCATAAGCTCAATATTGTTGTTGGATAAATCAATCAATCAATCACTAACTCCTTCCATGTTTATGAACCAGTGAGTGACACAAGGAACACGGGATTGTGATACAAGCTCTAATGAGCCTCAAATCTTTGGCATTTACACAGGAAAAGACCCTTGAAGACGTGAGACTCACAGTGAAGAACATGGACAACTCTCTAGCGTGAGTACAGGGGTTTTTAATGCAAATCACTATTGATCCTTTTCCTTAATTAATAAACTGTTGTGATGTGGTGACTTTAATCCTTTCAGCCAGCTGCAAGGAGCATTAAACAGTCGCGAGAGGGAGATCAGCAGTCTGAGGAGGCAGCTGGATGCGTCTCAGGAGGAGCTGCCTGCACTCAGGAAGGACAAAGAAATCATAATCAGAGAGAACAGGAGGCTGCAAGATGACCTGGCCACAATGACGAGAGAGAACCAAGTAATTAGCAGATCTGATTTGTTTCATGCTGTGCTGCTTTTCTTTCTTATACCAAAAACAGAAGAAATAAGTTAGTTTGGTCTCTTTGTCCAGGCAGTACATATGGAAATGGAGGAGGCTTTGCACGAGAAGGATGAACTGAAGTTGAGGATCCACTCTTACATTTCTGAAGTGTCCAGAATAGAGAAGCTGATGGCAACAAAAGTAAGAAAATACAGTCATGTTCACAGTTATGGCTGTATCTCATAAGAGCCTTTACAGATGAGCTGTACACTCCAGAGAGTCCTTCTGCTGACCATTAGCTGTTGACCCCCCAGGAACAGGAGAATAGGAATTTGCTGGAACGGTTCAGGATGGCCCACTCTGAAGTGGAAGAGCGGGATCAGAAATTGCAGAAGGCTGAAGGCCTCAATACCTCCATCCGCCTGGAGCTGCTCTCTTCAGACACAGAACGCAGAAAACTGCGAGATACTGCTGCACAGCAAGAGAGAGAGATCCAGCAGGTGAGACATAGGTTGAAAAGCTAGGCTAATTTGCCTTTACATCTTTAACACCTTTCATCTCAATGTTTTTCTAAGCACATACAGGCACTGCAGGCTTACGAGGCCAAAGTATCCTCACTGGTTCGTGGGATGTCCCGACTAGAGGAGGAGCTGCACAAAGCACAAGAGGAGAAGGCGGTTCTCCTCTCAGATGTAGCATCTGTCAGGGAGCTCTGTGTCAAACTGGACTCTGGAAAGGATCTCACTGCACGTCAGCTCACTGCCAAAAGCATGGACCTCGAGAGGGTGAGGCCTGCTGTGGTTTGGACTCCGTCCTAAACATTCTTCTTCTGCTTTACTGGTTGCATTCCAGTGTGCTAGCATGCATGCTGCTTGTTCAGTTGGAATTCGGTCAGAGTTCTGTTTTCTGTGATTAGGTAACAGGAGAACTGGAGGATGTTCAGTCAGAAATGGAGCTACTCAAGAAGCAGCTGGCTAGCGAGAGGTTGACTGTGCGCAACCTCGAGGCGCTACTCTCCACCAACCGGCAAAAAGAGTTCCAAACTCATCTGACGGCCAGCGAAAAAGAGTCCGAGCTCAAAGTCTTGCGCGACAGACTCATCCTGGCAGACAGCAAAACGTAAAGAAATCCAGTTCAGTTATTCTGGTTTTCAATGAATAAAATGACAGTTTTGAAGAAGTGGTTGATTGTTATTTATACATGTGCGAACAGTACAGAGCAAGCCAGAGAGGTGTCCCAGCTCCGTGGAAAAGTGTCTCAGTTGCAGACGGAGATAGACGTGCTGAAAAGACAGCTGACCACCGAGCGCTTTGAACGGTGAGCTCGTTTGTCTTTACACCGATGCTTTGGTTTTATTTTCAATTTATCAGTTGGATATTTTATACACAACTTTATTTGACATAATGTACATCCATCAAATTTTCCCAAAACATTAGGTTGTTTTTTTAGGTGGGGGGGGCTTAAATACATGATTGTCAAAATATTACCCATTACATTTTTTGAAAATTGCAACTTTTCTGTTCAACTTTCTGGACTCTTAACCCATCATTTGCTAGAAAGACATTAGACTTTGCATACCATGCAGCTTAGCTGATATTATGTGATGTATTCTGTAACCTCAGGTTCATTATAGTAGGTGCAACAGCAGAGGTTAGTCTACATTATTTTCCACATGAATTTTGTTTTTTCAACTGAGATCAGATTGAAAAAGCAGACATGGGGAAAAAACATCAGAATGTGATTCTAAGACAATCTGTTTACCATAAAGCAGAAGAACCCAGTCTCTTACAGCTGGAAACTGAATGATTTCCTGAGTTTTGAGTCTGAATTTAAATTCTTTTAGAAATTCTGACCCGTTTTCACAGCAAAAACTCTTTTACAGGGTTCACAAGTGATTTTTGACACCAGTTAGTAAGATGAAATTTCTTTGACTAATTAGAGCTCAGTGTACAAGGAAAATCTCAAATGGTACAAACAACAAATTGTTCAACTTCTCCATAGGATGATGTAAACACAGTTCTGTTAGAAATGACTTCAATGGATTTATCATCAAAACTGTTGCAGGCAACTTATCACTTATACTTTACCTTTAATATATACTTTGAGCATTATGTAGACCATCATTAATTAGCTCTTTAAATTGTAATACAAACAAATTGATGTACAAGAAAATCCCAAAATCTTGAGGATACAATCAGACTACTTGTCCTGTTGCCTTTCTGTCCTCAGTGAAAGGGCAGTGCAGGAAATGCGCAGACAAGGTTGGTCTTTCTCATCCCTGCAAAGCTCATCGTCCCTCAGCGTCTCCAGCAGTCCTCGCCACACCTCCACAGAGCGCTCCATCCTCCGAACTCTTGACCACTCCAGTGACAAGTCAACAGATAAGTAGGTCAGGCTTTAAAAAAAAAAATGAAGGTGCAAAACCAATTTTTAATTGTAGGAAACGTCCTGAATAATAACCAGAGTGGTGATGAAAACTAAGCTCTACAAAAATGCTCCAAGTTCGGAGCTCTTTTTATTTCACCTCCATGCTTAAACAGTCTTTTCTTTTTCTTTTTCAGGAATGTAAGCTTCAAGGATTAAAGACAAATGAAGGGGAGTGACGAGTGAGTCAGAAAACACTCGAAGCTTGTGATCCAAGTGTTTAGTCTGGACATGAAAAATGAAGGCTTCCACAGACTCTTGACATGAAATACCCTGTATTGTACCTCACAGCTGCCTCATCGCACCGTCCAACCAGTTAATCCAGACAAGAGAATATGCCAACCTGTAGAGTTATTGAAACTTTTTCCCGTTTTTAAAAACAAATCCAACCTCTCCCTCAGCTTGGTTATCTAATCTCTGGGATGTTTTCCAGCTTTTCCAACTTGATATATGTTCAGGATGTTGAAACTTTTGTGCATTATGTTTAATATTCATGTTTTAATGATGTTTAAAAGTGACTAAATTATTTTCTAAATAAAGTACTCAAAAATCTGAAATGGCACAGGTGTCGATTACACTGTTAATAATCAAATGTTAATGGAAAGGGAGAAAAGAAAAAAAGCTTAACTCTGTAAAAGATGTGTTTTAGCCTGCTAAACCACTGAATACAAACAGAGGCTATCAAACATTCATGTTGTTTTTTTTATAAATCTGCCTCCATATCAACATTTGCAACATCATTATTGGCCAAACTGGTTTACATACTGTACAAGTAAACACTGTTTCCTATTCAATTTCAAGCTTTAGTGGTTTTGAAGTCTTCCAACGATCAACATTTTGCTTGATGTGCAGAAATCTCAAGTAAAAAATATGTAACAGCTTTCAGTATACTCTTCCCTAGAAATAAAAAATAGTACAAGTGATAATCTATAAAAATATAATCTCAGAATTTTAAAACATTGCACCTTTTAATGCCGGCAGTGTTCGGTGGTTGTGTTGGGGAGGGGATAAGCAAATAGAGAGAAGTCTAAAATGTATTTAGGCAAGAGTTCCCGCAGCAGCTTCTGAGGCAAGCTGCACAAGTAATAATGTAACGTTTCTGTGGTGACTGGTTTATACCACGTTTGCCTCTCTGGAAAGTGCACAAACGGAGGTGCGCTGATGCGCTGCAGCACGTACTCTGCGTCATGTTCGAGGCGCTCATAGGATCCGATGAAATCATAGGAAACGGCACAAGGTTGGCATAAGTTGTACACCGGCATCCAGTGCTCATTCATGCGGTCCACATCCTGGTCCAGCAAATAACGGACAAACTCCGCAAAGGTCACATCATCTCCTGTCACAGATGCATCCTTAGCGTAGCCCTTTCTGTATCGCTTTATTATCTCCACACCGTACTTTCTCTGGTAGGACTCGATCTCCCCAAACTTGTTCCTGTATGCAGACAGCAGCCGCTCCATGGGCTCTCGCACAAACATGAACTTGAAGTAGTGAGTGAGGCGGTAGCGGATCTCCTCCGGCTTCAGAGAGGACAAAAAGAGCAGATCACTGCGGTGGTCCATCTTGATGTTGACATCCACATTCTCCAGAGCTCCACTCAGGACCTTCAGGACCCTCTTCCAGTTGGAGCAAGCCACTTTGGGGACATAGCAGTAGAGGAAGCGGTACTCATCGTTCACCAGGATGTGCTGCAGCAGCGTCTTCCTCTGCAGGGGGCCCAGGGACCAGATGCTGTGGGGCATGTTCTTCTGGCCGCACATGGTCTTAATGGTCCGGTTGCGGATCTCCTGGAGGATCTAGATGTGATAGAAAAGTGATTTAAAATGCATTCAATCTTGTACATAAACTTCAGATAGCAAGTTGGATCCAAAAGAGTTGGGATGCTGTGCAAATGTAAATAAGAATAGAAAGCAATGATTTATAAATCTCACAAACCAATTTTATTCCCAATAGAACATTAATAACATCAAATGTTGAAACAGACATTTTATCATTTCATGGAAAATATTAGCTCATTTTTAATTTGATGGCAACATCTTAAAAAGTTGAAGCGGGGGCAACAAAAGACTGGAGAACTAATTAGCACTTTAAAAAAAAAAAAAAACTAGAGGATCATGTGACAACTAATTAGGTTAATTGGTCAGAAACACAAGTATAAAGGGAGCACTTCAGAGGCAAAGCCTCTCAGACTGTAAAGCTGGGCAGAGGTTCAACAATCTGCAACAAACTGCATCTAAATATTATGGAACAATATCAGAAAAATGTTCCTCATATAAAATTACAGCGAATGAAAATCCCACCATCTCATATAGGCTATTTTTAAAAAAAAAAACAGAATCAGGAAGAATCTCTGTGTGCGGGGGACAAGACTGAAGGTAGAAACTGGCTGCTTGTGGTATTTGGGCCCTCAGACAGCACTGCATTGAAAAAAGGGCATTCTGAAAATCACTGCATGGGCTCTCTGATGGTCTGGGGTGTCATTATTTATCTTTCAGAGAAGGTTTTGCGGTTTTCAGCAAGACCATGCTGCATCCATCACAACAGCGTGGCTTCACAGGAGAAGAGTCTGGTAAAGGGTCTGGACTGCAGGCAGGTCAGTTCAGCACCCAAAGGAAAAATCCAAAAATCCAGCAACGAAGGTCCAGGACTGTAGAGCAGCTAAAAATCTGCATCAGACCAGAATAGGACAACATTCCTCAACACTTCCCAGTCGTTTACAGACACTTGTTAAAAGAAGACGGGATGCTTCACAATGCTGAACATCAACCCTGGAACTACTTTTTACAGATGTGTTGCTGCCATCAAATTCAACATCCGATGTTGTTTACGTAAGTATATTTGAGAATAAAATATGAAATTGTTTCGCAAATTATTGCATCAAACAGCATCCCATCTTTTTAGGAATTCTTTTTTTCCCTTCATTTTCAGCTACATGTAAAAAACAAAGAAAGCATTTTACTTAAAGCTTTATTGAAACCCATACTTCACTTTTCACACGTGTAACCGGACAAATTAAGCCTCCTGCCTACAAAATAGTTAAATACTTAGAAAACTATCTTTAAAAAAAAAAAAAATCCCAGATTAAGTCCTATTTGCGCCGCTAAAACACAACACTTCACAGTAAGGTTTAATAACTTTACCTGGGCTTCCACGTCCACGTCGTCGGCACTGTGTTTCCCAGTCTGCCGGATAAAGTCCAGCCGCTTACCGTCACCTCTGGGAGAAGGCGTCTCCATGCTGTTCAGCATTCCTTTCTCTATCATAAGCAGCAGGCCTCCGGATGCTACGATCACCAGGAACGTCAGGACCGACGGCAGCACGGCGGAGCTGCGGCGGACGGATCCCGAGCTCACCGTGGTCCTAAAGTTTATCACCGAGCTGCTCCGTACTCCGTCGCTCCTTTTTCTCCCGTGGTCCTGCCTTTGTGGAGCCATACTATTGTCCTGTTTTCCCCTATGTGGTGTTTACCAGCTTCTTATGGGGGAAAAAAAAAAGTTGACCGCGGACTACTTCTGAAAGTTGCCGCTTGTTACCGACCACGTAGCTACTCACAGTGGAGTTCAGCGGTGCTGGGAGTTTGCAAACATACGACATTTCCTGTTTCTACTGTCACAACAAAATCATTTCGACTGCCACCCTAAACAGTTACACTGCATACTGAATGAAAACAACTTGTGGAGGGAAAAGCCTTATTTTCTTTATATAATATGTAATTTTCTATATAGGCTATATTTGCACGAAGGAATATTTTCGTCGTAGCAGTGCTGCTCCTCGTCGCCTCCCCCTCCAATGTCAGCTGGGAGATGTAGTTT
>JBBBVU010000015.1:24434827-24448206 GCA_037177055.1 Atherinosoma microstoma | reverse complement strand
TCTTTCTTTCTTTCTTTCTTTCTTTCTTTCTTTCTTTCTTTCTTTCTTTCTTTCTTTCTTTCTTTCTTTCTTTCAGCATTTAGTTTCTATTTCCCTTTAAAGCTTTTGAAATGTACATTTTATCTATAAACCCACAACTTTTTCACCTTAATTTTTCCTCAGAAGAGTTTAACTCAAACTTCATCTGTAATCAACAATCAGTCTGATTTCAGGTCACACTTGTCCTCAGTAATGTGTTACTTTTAGTTTTGTTTGTTTGTTTGTTTGTTGTTGTTTTTTTTAACCTCATTTTGAAGCTTCATTCAGTCCGTCTGTTCAGCCAAAGATAAAGTTGTATGGCTGCTTTAAATTAAACTCTTTCAACACATAATCAGGACAAACAGCTCAGAAAAGGTCCTGTTTGGACATGCCTTACAAAGACACGTGAGCCTTTCTGATTGGGGAAGTTGCTCACTCTTTATTTTCTTTTCCTGGAAGTGAAGCCCAAACTCTGAACAAGTCACTCAGCTCTCAGTGACTGATTCATCAAGGGTCCAAAATGAGGCATCATCTACAAACCGCAACTTGATTACCCAGAAGACTTATCAATGTCAACTGAAATTACAATCAGTCAGTTGATCAATTATTTAACTAATAGATTCATAAATAAAATACATATTTTTAAAAGAATTTCTAAAGTTTCCTTTTAAAGGTTTGGGTTCTTATAACAGCTTAAATTTACAGCCAGAGGAGTATTTTAATCTTTTGTTCAGGTCTCGCAATGATTCACATATACAAGTAATATTTAACACATTTGTAAACAAAACTGGGGGAAAAAAAGATAAAAATTAAATATCCGAATCTGATTCATCCAGTTGATCCTTCATTTTCATTTATTCCTCACCTTGTGTTTATTGGCATATCCAGGAAATGTTTAATGGGGTGGCCAAGATGAAAAAGAAGTTTGTGTGGGGTGGCCTGTCAAGTTGACTATTCAACTTAACTTTATTTATATTACTTATCAAATGGAAAGAAGCATTTGCTCTGCTTTAGAGAGCAAAATAAGAACATGAAAAGACTCAACAATTAAAATAATTTTAATAAAACAGTTAAACAAGAAGACAGGCTGGTTCCCATGTGAAATTAAATTCTTCAATATATTATAAGGTGCTTCTGATCTACTTTTAGAACTCCTGCCTAAAACCATTCAACACATTCGAGGACAATAGATATTTTCATTGATAAGGATTCTTTTTGTCAGAAACTAATAAAAACTAAATGTTATAATGTTGCCTGTGAAAACAACACTCTTTATATTCCCTATAATACTCCCCAAAGTGTTTTTTTTAGTTCATTGATGTCCAAGATCAAGTCCTAATATTAAAAACTACAAATGGCCCTTTTTATGACCAAAAATGATAAATCGAGAATTAATTGAAGATTTTTGTTTAAAACAAAACCCAAAGCAGTAGCTACAGTTGGCTGAAACAAGTCCAGTCATGTAGGCTAATTATGACACCACATTAGATCCGATCCAGACACAATGCATCCCTGCAGACCTCAGAACAGCCACTGAGTGCGTGTGTGTGCGTTAGTTTTATTTTTCTTGAGGTGGCCCCAGCGTTTCCATTCATCTCTTTGATTTTTTTTTAAATGAGTTCCTATAAGCACGCGCTTACGTTTACCACCAGTAACGTGCTGGCATCGTGACAGTCCGCACTGTAGCCTACTCCGCCGCTCGCTTCCCTCTCTCAGCCACACCCTCCTCCCTCCTCCATCTCGCACGCGTACAGCTGTGCGGGGGGGCTGTCGGTCGGTGCGTGCGTCTCCACTGTCGTGCACCCGCAGCATCAGCAACACAAAAGGGCTCGGAGCTGCCGTAGCAGGGGTTTACCTCAGCACTGATCCGACGGGAGGAACGGCGTCTTCAAACAAAAGCCGGTGGGATTTTCTTTCCTTTCCCTCCATATTGTTTGTGTTCATGCTGACTATTATTTGATCTCGTTATTTTCACGACGCTGGTGACCTTGTCACGGTATCCCACCTCTCATTTACTACTGACCCGCTGAGATCTTCCGCTCCATCCATCCCACATGTGTGTGTGTTTGTGTGGGCGCTGGTAAATGGGGCTGAGACTTTGGGCAATTTGATCCGACGTGAAATGCGCAAACGCCGTGTCAACACACCGAATTGAGGCTAATGTTTCTCCTTAAAATCCCCAAAAATAAGGGTTACCAATTGAGCGCCATTTGGGTGTCATCTGTGATAATATGTATGGGGAAAAAAAGAGGCCGGATTCTTTGTTCTCCGTGCGCCTGTGAGACTGCAATTAACAGGATGTAATCCCTGTGCTGCAGCATCCGCTAATCTGCCATTAACGGTTATGTATTGATTGATGCCTTGTCTACGTTGATGTAGTATTTCTCCATATAGTACTCTGAAATGTCAGGATGCTCGAATCAGCTCGAAAGCATGCGTGGGCCATATGGTGTGGGCCTACATGTGCGCAAAAAAAGAAAAAGAAATTATTATTGGCTAGATTCGTTTTTCCACGCATCATTTAAAGGCTCTGAAATCAATGCCTGCATTTGCTGCTTCCATCAGTGGGTTTTGGTGCTGAGACTCAGACAGGGAGAATGGATGGCAGTCTGACAGGGATGAATTCATGGGCTGGTAATGTTTTTCTCATGCTGCTGATGTTGAGTAAACTGGCTCTTTTTATTACCTGACTGACAGGCAGATGTAGTATGTAGGCCTAGCTGTTACTGCCTGGGAGCTTTACACTATGGTGCTCTGGTGACATTCAAGTGCATTTGCTTTGCTGGAAGGAGAGATCCATCACCTTGTGATGGAATATAATCCACCACCTTGAACCAGACTGATGGTTTTGGAGTCTCCAATGCTCTGATGTGTGCTGTAAACAACAACTATAATGTCACCGCATAAATGCTGGCTAACAGACATCTTCAAGGTGCTTCTGTGGAACTTTGTCAATGCCACACATGAATCAATTTCATAATCCAATGACCTCAGATTAAACTGCAACTGGAGTTTGGATTTTTAAGTGACCCACCTGACTGTCTGCTGTTTGTTTCTGTATCAAAAGACTGGCAGTCACTGGGCTGCACATTACATCAACATATGTCTGGTTGGCACTCAAAATTGAATATTATCCCATCACTAAAAGAGTTCTCTGTTCTTTGAATTTGTAGTGATCTGGTTGAAAAGTTGTTTTGTTTGCTGCACATCTTACAACTTACTTGCAGGCTTAACCTTATTGATGGACTTTCTGTAATGAAACTGGCGCCCATAGTTTTTTTTTATTATAGTGTAGTAATAAAATGGTGCAATAGTAGTCATAAAAGCAGTCTGTTCTAATATTTTTACAACACAAATAAGTAATTGATACTGGTTATTTGGTTCGTATACTGTGGTGCTTGTAAATCAATCTTTTTTGCAAAAACACAACTTCTTACTTTAAACACCTTTGGTATGTTTTAGGTCTGAAATATAGTAACATATAAACATTTCTGTTTACAAATTTGTGTTTATACTGTTTTTTTATTATTTTTTTACTGTTATTATGATACTCTGATTAATTATTATGTTATGGGAACTAGGGATGGGGATAATTAATCGACGATCGATTTATCCATCGTTAAGAATTTCATCGATGACATTATTTCTTTAACCGATGGAACTAATGCATCTTTGAAGTTGTATGTTATTTTCCAGTGTAACCATTGGATGGATCCCGTTTAACTGCCACCAGAGTCGTTCATTTTATAATAAAAACCTAAATGAGGAAACACGCTGTATTTTTCTATTTTCATAGCATTTTAGTACAGCCGCATTTATAATATAAACTTCATTTTCATAAAAAAATTATAATGATTAATTGAAAATCGATAATTAATAGTTAATTCTTCTGATGATAGATTAAGAAAATTTCATCGAATGCTCATCCCTAACCTAGAATAAAAAAACTAAATTTCATCATAATAAATTTGTATACACAGCAGCACCTCAAACTGCAGCCTTCTGGCAAATATTTAACGTAATGGCCAGGAAATAATATAAATGTTCACTATTAGATTTCCAAACCAATAAAATCTCTAAAATGAAACGGAATTACTGAATGGAAAATCTGTAGGTAGCCTCTATGTAGAAATTAAAAGTAAATAATACGAAAAAATGTGATTAAAGTCTACTATGTAATTTCATTTGAGGCCTGTGCTAATTATTCAGTCTCGGGTGATGCAACTAATCACCAACTCCACAGAAATATGTTCCCTGGTCGTAAAGGCTTGCATTGAACATTTTTCATTTTCACATGTAATACACCTTAAAGTGTATTTTGCTCAAGCTTCTTTTTGCATTATTTTACTGACATGTAATGTAGGTCAGGAATATCCAGGAGGTTGTAGATTAAATGGATGCTCTTGATACATAGCAACACATACAGGTAGATATGTATATTTCATGTTTTATGCAATTTGTCACCCAAATCTTTATAATTCACATCAACATGAACATTTCCATCTTATTTTTGTGTGTGGGACTTAAAAAGACCACATAGTCAGATATTTGTCCTTAATTCCATGATAATTCTGAGTGACTGGTTTACCACGTGTCAGGTGCAGCGGATTCCATAGGATCGCTTATCATAGCTGAACATATGTGACCCTCTTTTGCACAAAAAACTGGAATCATAAGGAGTCTCTGCCTGCTTTTCGAACATGTTTGCCCCGCTTTGCTATGGGTTTCTATTCCTGCACATTGTCAGTCAGAGAGCCGTCTGTCTTTGAAGTGCTGTGCTGCTGTAATATAGGCAGCAGCCAGGGTGGTAAAGCCCCATCATTACCATATCCCTGTGAGACTGCAGTGTGATCCTGCCAAAACTG
Organism: Atherinosoma microstoma; assembly: GCA_037177055.1. Lineage (NCBI taxonomy): Eukaryota > Metazoa > Chordata > Actinopteri > Atheriniformes > Atherinidae > Atherinosoma > Atherinosoma microstoma. The sequence goes on along the minus strand of JBBBVU010000015.1, from coordinate 24,443,323 downwards.
GAGACTAGGGGGGGGTTATTTCACAGTAAGACTATGCTGATGCTTACAGCCTTTATGATTCCACATCTGATAAAAATCTAGAAAACGAGGCTCTCATTTGGTCGCGTGATAATGAGGCCGCTTGAGTCTAAGGAGTGAGCTGTTGTTCTCCTGTTAGAAATGAATGTAAATGATATTTTGCTTTGAAAAAAAATAACCACTAAACATCTCATGTGTGTTTAATGCAGCTAGAGGGGAGCTCTGAAGGCTGCGAGCATCACAGACCTGACTGTACCGGACATTCGTGGTCGTATGCTGCGGTTCGTTGCATTACAAACCATCATAATCACACGTGTATGTTGCTGTTAATGCACAATGAAAGGCTTTGTGTGCAGCAGCCAGTCAAAATGATGAATGCCACTCTGTTCTCCTGCGCTGGATATCTGGCGGGGGAAACAAAGTGTCACTTTGTGCCTCCTCAGCACAGCAGCACCGACAGACACAGGAGAACGCCCATCTCTCTTTGCTCAGCACTAGCCCTGTCCCCACTACCTCCTCTCCTCAGACTGGACATGTGCTCCTCTCCAACACACATGTGCCCACACTGATGTGAGATGTCATTCCAGATGCACCAATGAAATTTTCATCTATATGAGAAAATATAGAGATGTTTGCATACAGGTCAGAATCTGCCTTCATGTATACCAAAACACACACACACACACATGCACACACAACCGGGTACTTACTGCATCTGACACCTGACTCCAGGTAATGCCCTAGATCCTCAGTGACAGCAGGCAGGTGGAACGGCCACACACTCACAGATAGCCTTGCACACAGAGCGACTGAAGGAAGGTAAGAAAGCATTTTTACACACAATGTCAGGTTTAGATATCAGTTTGTAGCTTGACATAAACTGAAGGGTTACATTTATTAGTTTGGGTGAGGTTTCCTCTTCTTCTCTGTGTCAGCAACTCATGCCATACAAAGATGGTTCAGACATGTTTATCAAAATGACTGCACTCCAAAATATTTCGTATTTCACCTGCAAATATTCCAGGGTCACAATGTTTGTTCGCTGCTCAGGCAGGAGAGAAGGACCCTTTTTCTTGTTTGCTTGGACACTTGAGCATTAGCTCTTAGCTAATGTGGAAAATATAACCATGGTCATGTGATACATGTTGCACGCGAGGCTCAAATCCATTGTTTCGCTTCATACACCCTTTGGGCTGTGTTTACCTTGGATTTGATGGAAATAAATGCATTTTGATGTTTTTCTTGCGCCTCCAACAAGGTTTTTCAGCTGCACAACGTAGATGGCTGCAGGGTAGGTGATGTTGTGAACCTTTACCGTGCATGTTTGCCCTCACAGAGCTGCTAAGATAAACCTAGCACAAAAAGTAAGGAAATTTGTGTTTGGTGGATTATCTACTTGTTGAAACAATGTTTTTTTGGGCAATTAATCCTACTACACTGTTGGAAAGCTGGTTTATTTCCCTTTTAAATGGAGCCACATTTGTAAGGAAAATGCATTTGTGGGATGAGCAGCAGAGTTGTGTATGCAGGTTGCACCCATGAAAAACTTGCCAGATCTTTTCAGCAAACAGTTTATTCTGCTAGTGACACTTGTTTGGTGTTATTTATTGGATTAGATGATTGAAGTCTGAAGAAACAAGACATGTAATAACAGTTTATTAATAACAGGAGCCTCAGTAACATGTGGAAGAACCGTACTCCGCTACAACAGCCTGACACCTCCTCCTCATGCTGGTCACTTGCTTGGTCACACACTGCTGTGGGATGGAATCCTATTCTTCAACCAGGATTTGACACAAATCAGCCAACATGGTTGCGTTGGTCACACTGGCATGTAAAGCATGGCCAAGCTGATCCCACAATAGTTCAATGGGGTTGAGGTCAGGACTGCAGATCATTCCATCACTCCCAAATTCTGAAGGTAGTGTCTGATAAACCTGCTCTGTGGGGGCGAGTGTTGTCATCTTAAAGGATAGAAATAGTGTCCCAGACTGGGAGATATGGGAAGACTACAGGTTGCAGAATCTCATCTCTACATCTCTCTGCATTGAGATTGCCTCCAATGATGACAGGCCTTGTTTTTCTAGAGAGGGAGACGCCTCCCCACACCATCCACCAAAAGCTGTTACTCTATCGGTGCAGCAATCAGCATAGTGTTCTGCATGTCTTCTCCATACTTCAACCCTATGATCTGAACTCATTGATGAACATAAGGTTTCTCCAGATGCCCAAGTTCCAGTGCACATGTTGCAGATACAAGCACATATGGGCCGAACAGTGAAGGGCAGCCATGGTAGTCAACTTTAAAATAACCTGTTTGGCACTGGCAGAGAAGATTTGGAGTTTTTAATGGGCACAACCCACATACTTACCTCTCCTGCTCATCCCACAAATGCATTTCTCTTACAAATGTGGTTGCATTTAAAAGGGAAATAAACAGACTTTCAAACTATGTAAGATTTACTACCAAGAAGAATTGTTATGTCAAGAAATAATCCAGTACTTTTTGTGTTAAGTTTAGATATGGTCTCTCATAGAAGCTTTTACAGTGTGAAAAGTCACCAGTTACCAAAAGGAAGGGATGCAACATCACCTGTAAATACAGGGACAACCGTTCATATTTTCAGCTTTCTCCAGGAAAACATAACGCTTCACTCAGAGAAGAAACTGCAAAATAAAAATCTAAATGAAAAGTGAGAGCTATAGAAATATAACAGCCGATGCACTTTTCCCACATTAGAGAGTTCCTCACTCCATCGCACACGTTCAACAGATGCCCTCCGGCAACTTTTGTCTTCTTAAAACACCCCCGTTCAGCTCTATGTGAAGCGCATGAACAGTTTGAATCTAACATCTCAAACTCAACATCCTCAGTGCTCTGGTTTGTTGCTTTATCCAGCTGTTTGACTTGTAGGCTACTTTTGAAGGAGCCGAAAATTGCATGAAAATAAGGACATTCAAGCATGTTTATTGTCTGTGGGTCAGGACTGTTTTCAGTTTACGGCACTCAGCTGATTGTTTTCCATGTGTAAATGTGCATACAAATGCTTTATGGAAATGTGCAGAAATAAAAAGTGTGAGTAAAGGTTTGATTTGAAACTTTGCAGTCAAGCTATGCATATATTTTTAAATGCAATTATCATGTTTATTTTAAGAATGAGAGTCCAAATGTAAGTAAGTGGCTGTGCATCTACGGTTGACTCTCATATTTCATATATACTTCTTTGTGGAAGTCGATAGCTGAGGATGCCACAGATGAGTGGCCCCTCTTATTTTAGTTCTAGTCTCTGTAGAGTCTGCAGAGTTCCATATCTGTGTAGGTTGGTGTCCTCAAGGAGATCTATTCTTCTTTTCTCAAATTCCTTCAAATCATTGTGTTTAATTTAGCTAGTCTTCTCATTTCAAGCTCATTTGGCACCTTTGTAACATAGTGACAACAAATGAAAGTGTTTATTTCGTACATCTGCACAGAGCCATGAATATCACCGGTATATCATCAGTTTTACTCTCATCCACAGCAGGTTATACACCACGTAAACACGGATGAAATTACCACACAAACTTGAATACAGTCGGTGTCATACAGTCATGTGAAAAACAGAGATCCACCCCTTTCAATTCTGAGGTCTCGTGCATCAGGACTGAAGGGAAAAAAAACATTTGCTCTTCACCAGTTCTTTAAATTAGCATATTACTCCGCGTCTAAGGTGAGAAAGATCATTCACAAGTGGAAAACATTCAAGAAAGCTGCCAGTCTTCTCAGAGGAGGACGTACCAGCAAGTTCAGCCAGATGACAGACCGTGCAATTCTCAGTGAAACTGCCAAAATCCAAAGAGCTACATCTCAGACTCTGCAGGCCTAAAACATAAAAGTTCATGACAGCGCAATTAGAGAAAGACTTCTGAAGTAGGATTTGTTTGGAAGGGTTGCAGAAGAAAGCCCTTTTTAAAACAACAACAAAAAAGAACCTGGCAGCATAGCTTATGTTTACAATTTTGAATCTGAAATAGTTTGTAAGCCTTCTGTAACAATGTCCTTTGGACACATACTGTAGGACCAAAGTAGAAATGTTCACACAGCACACACACTTCCTACCAGCTGTAAAGCACAGTGGTGGAAGGGTGATGGCTGGGGCTTGCTTTGCAGCCACCAGAGCTGGACATCTTGCAGCCATTGAGTCTACGAACTCCACTGAAAATCAGAGTATCCTAGACAAATGTGAGGTCAAGCTTGGCAGACATTTTGTAATGCATAAATTACCCCAAACGCAGCATCAAATATCCATCAGAATAGCTGAAAAATAAAAAATTAAAATCAAAGTGTTGCAATGATTCAAAGTCCAGACGTCAATCTGATTTCAATTCTGTGTACCTTAAAAGAACTACTGTAGACAATGTTGAAAAGAAGTGTGAGCCAGAATTGAGACTGATAATGTCACGTAAAAAAAAGACCACTTCAACCTCCCCAGAAGTCAACGTCATGAGTCGCAGTTAGTTTTTCACACACTGCTTTTGCATTTTGGCTTTGTTCTTGTAAAATAAATAATGACAGAGTTTAGTCTATCAGACCTGATGTAAGACCTGATCAGCATCAGACATCTATTTATGTTTGTTTTCAATTTAAAGATAAAAACCTTCATTTTGAGAGAAGATCTACTTTTCTTTTCGCGATTGCATAAACAGGATTACTAAGAAGAATTGACGCATCCATGACTCGACTTGCTTTGCTCACAGTTTATTTGCACCATTGGTGCTACACACTGAGCAGATGGTGATTAATCACAGCAAACTCTGATATTTTTTTCCATTTAGTCCTACCCAACACTTAACTAAATGTCAAGTGCACTGAGACACTCCCTCGTTGTCTCTGTGCTTGTGACCTGCAGCTGCTGCTGCTGAGTTTCCACATCAGGAGACGGGAGCAGCGTTTTTGTACATATTCAGGAGTGAACTATTTTAGTCTGTTTGTAGTGATAAGATTTTTTTTTTTTTTTGTATGTGTTGATTCTGTGTTACATCTAACTCCTTTGGTCCTGGCTGCTGCATGGCATGTTGCTATGGAAACCAGAGTCAGCTCAAACTTCAGATACTGGGACAGAGAGGTTGGTGCTGAAGGGATTTATAACTTTAAATCCCAAGATTATCACCATGAAGGTGAAGATGTATGTTTTGCAGGATAGGTTCATCATGCACTTCCATTTGGAAGTGCATCCTCATCCTTCTCTCCCCACTCCATTCCCGTTGTCATATTCCCCTCTCTGAATGAACCTGATGTTAACAGACCTAACAAATCCAAACCTGGTGTTTTGTCTCTGTTTTGTATTTATTTTCACTGTTTCCTCCCAAAGCCACGTCGGAGGGCAGCAGCGACATTCATCTGGGTAAAACAAGCTTTGTGATAAAGGGCAGATCGATGTTCCCTAAGGTTTTACTGCAGTGGTGCGCAGCCATCTCGAGCTGCGCTGCTGAAATAGGTAAACCGTTAAAAGACGGCTCTGCCACGTTTTGTCTGTCTGCTTTGTCAGCAAGCTACTTGTGCTGTAAGGTCATGACACTTAGCCGCTACAACACAAAGCCACGCCATCAGGACTCTTGGCAGGTTGTGTGGCAGAAAGGATGTTGAGCTTGTCCCGGGTCGGTCCAAAGCTCTGAGATGCAGCATCGTGTTTTGCCACAGCCATACTATGATGCAGCTGTATCCTTCTCAAAGGCATTTCCCTGCTTGTGTAGAGCACATGGCCGCTCCTCGTGCTTCTCTCATCCCATCTCTATCTGTCCGCAGCAGCAGTCAGACTACACGCACATTCACATAAAAATCTCCCAAGCACACAGACATTCGCTCAACATTAAGACTGGCAGACAATAAAGAGAAAATCAACAGAATATGCCTTTACGCCAGCAGACACAATCTCATACAGTCTCACACGCTGTCTGTCTTCACACCCTCCTACTGCCAAACATGCTTGTTTGCTCCTTGTTTTGCTCTGGATTGAGTCAGACCAGACAAAGAGCCTTTTTTGGGGGAGGGAGAGAGGAGACATTTCTGAAAGAGTCTGTCTGATTCTGTCACCCTCAGGAAGGAAGCCCACGGCATGCTGATCCCACTGGAGACAGCGGGCTTCTCTCTGGCTCTCTCAGCATTGCTTCATACACTCTTTGGTTTTATACAACTGATGCAGGCGCTTGTGATTTCACACACAACGCACATCAGAAAACCTCTGGCTCGAAAACAATGTGCTGCAGACAGGTGTTGGCCGGAGGCTGTGAGGGTTTCAGAGTTTAGGATGCCATCTGCGATTTGTTCCTGATTATGACCAGCCAATAAGAAGTGGCTTTTGTGGTTTGTGTGTTTTGTTCCTGTTAATTATGAGCCAGTGCAAAGGGTCATCCTGCTGATCATATTCCATGTTTACACTGGACGCTAGATTATTTTTTTTCCTTAATCTTTTAATTTGAGCCTCACCTATAGCTTGCTGCAACTATACTAAAAAAGAAATGGCCATTTACAGACTGGAGTTGCCTCACAGAGCTTATATTCCTTTTAGAAATAGCACAGGCTTTGTAGTAAGTCAGTCTTTAAGAGTCATTCTGCAAGAACTAAAAAAAACAACCTTTTTTGATGATGATGCTAGAGGCAGTGGAGAGTTAAATAGAAAAAGAGGGACATGTGGAAGTCGAGCTGCAGCTCTGCTCCTGCAGCTCGCTCCCTTTTTTTTACCTCTCAATTAAAAGCTTTTGCTCATCCTTGTTACCCCCCCCACAGTAAATCAAATAACAGCATCCCCATGTTCACTTCCTTCTTCTCTCATCACAGCCAAGGTGTGCAGTGACCATGGCGACGGACGCCACAGAAACTAAGCATGGCATCCTTTTAGAGGTAACCGAACCCAAAGGCCCAGGTAAATCGGAGTGCATCTTTTTACAGACATCTTGAAGAGACAGTGTTTTAAAACATAACAGTGATTTAAAAACGTCACTGTCTCTTTAAGAGCTGCGTGGTGTGGTGATGGGTTTGACTTTATAGAAGAGATTTAGCAGAAGCCTTTCCTTGTGGTGTGCTGTGTTCACATTTCTAACTTCTTTGATCACAATTTTCCTGCATTTCTTTGATCGTTGTGAGCTGATGAATAATCTCACGAGAGGGCCATTTTCATGTAGGAAAGATTAGATCAGCAGCATAAAGGAAACAAAGCTATTCATTAACATCACATGTAAAGAAGCCAAATTTGTGCACAATTACAACATATGACATAGATTAGAGGAAATCCTAAAGATTAGTGTTAGTTAATTAGATGGAAATGTTGAGTTACCAACATAATGGAGCATTTTGTGTATCATTATATCTTCCAGGAGGTGTTAGAGACCAAAAACATCACAAAAACAGTCACTATTAGCCTTGTAATTCTTGTACATCATTTAAAGTTGAAGTGTCCTCACCAGATGTGCTATATTTCCTCGTCATACATGGGAAGCAAGAGTTAACCATCGCGTTAAATTGGCAGCAGCTCTGTGGAGTGCTGCCGCCGAGTCGTCTACTCTGCAGAAGAAGTGTCCCGGCTCGTTTCATGCATGAGTGTGTGAGCACCCCCGCGGCAGTGCATTATGGGCTTTGTGCCACTGCAAGGGCCTTGATGCAAGGAGAACATGCTACAGGGAAACAGGGCATCAGTGCTACACCCTGATGTCCATCACTGCACTTAGGCTGAAAGAGTTTCCACAGAGGACTGAGCAAACCATCCGTTTTATCTTAGTTAGTGAAATGAAAAGGGAAAAAAGTTAAAAACATCAGCGACCTCTTGTGCTCTGTGGTATATTCTAGTATTACTGCCCTAAGATGATCCATATATTAAAAATTATTTATACTTGTCTGTTATTCAGTCAGCGATTCCTCATGAAAACCACTAAATATTCCCTCCAAATTTAAAAAAACACTTCAATTCTCTGTCTTATATAATCACGAGTTGATTGTTTTCATATCATGGACTTGAGGACAAAATAAGCAGCTTACACTTTGCTCTAATATTTACATATTTTTCCCTTTCTGGCTATTGATTTCCGTGATTCACTGCAACTTAACTTCCTGTAAACCTGCAGTTTGATATGGATTTAATAAATGAGAGAAGTGGTAGATAAACAGCATTTCTATTAAACACTTGTTTTTTTTGTAGTCAATATTTTTTATCTAAGACAGAGCTAAGACAGCTGATCCAGGCTGCTAAGCTAAGCTGACAGGCAGTTGAGTAGTTTTAGACACAGAGAGGGAATAAAAACATGTTTCCCACAACACAAAATTTATGCTTTAATAGACTGAAATGGAAAAAGTTGAATTATTTTTTTTTCATTACCAGTCTGAAGACTGGTCAGGTCAGATACAGAATACAATCTCTACATGCACATGTCAAACCTTGAAGCAGATGGGCTACAGCAGCAGAAGACCACACCAGGTGCCTCTCCTGTCAGCTAAGAACAGGAAACTGA
>JBBBVU010000015.1:24411330-24426234 GCA_037177055.1 Atherinosoma microstoma | reverse complement strand
CGGTGGGAATTTTCAACTTCCCACGGGGTTTGGAAAAACTGGGGGGGGAACCAACAACCCCCCCCCCCCCCCCCCCCCCCCCACACACACACACACACACACACTCTGTCAAAATGAAAATTCCTCCTGACTGTGAAACAAGTAAACCACCACATAACTCTCCATACACTGGCTGCTACTACCAACATGTTAAGTGCGCTTCACACACAAATATCCCAATGCCGCCGCACAGATATATGTAAACAATCGTTGCGAGCATGCATATATTGTATACACATGCAAAGCGTATGTCCCCCCCTAAAGGCAACGTCCTCAGCAGCCAATCACAACCATGGCTGACCGCTGAAGTAGCCAATCTCCACGCCGCCTCTTCTTTTCTTTGTTCTGGAGCCAAATGTGTCATCATGGTTGTAAATAAATAACATTTGCTCAACCCAACTTACCACTTGGACGAAGGACAGTGTTGAATCGACAGAGGGAATCTGTCTGAATCGTGTTTTAAGGGCTATCAGTCGAAACAAGAACTCAGCGTGACCGTGTTTCTGGACAGCTGATGGAAGTGTTACAGGCATCTTCTTTGCCCTTCTTGGTATTATTTAGGGAAAAAACAGGTTTGTCTGCACAGAAACTATACTGTATCTTTTTCCTGAGCCTTGTTTGTCACGTAAAAAGACAACTTTTTCTTTCTTTTTTTAAAAAATATATATATATAGAAGAAAAAGTCATTCTGGAAACTTGGGTGTAACAAGTCTCACTGTGTCCGTGATGACTGTGACAGCTGTCCGAGAGGCTACCGTATGTAAGAATTGGTCATGATCATAAACCCCTGGGTGCCCCCTAAACACAGTACTGAAAAAAACAAACAAAACAAAAAACATACAACCAGGTTTCATCCTCCTGGATTCTTTGCTTTGCTCGTGGAAACAGACACACCTGCTTCCTGTAACCCTACGATTCTTGTAGCCATCCTTCTGTAACACACTTGTGTCTGTAGGCTTACGCCATCACTTCTTCTTCTTCTTCAATAGGATACGATCTTACAAGATGTGAGCACTTCCTGTATGAAAACAGCCCTCGTTCTGGTCTCCCGCCACTCACTCAGTGACCTCTAAGTACTGTACACAAGTTCAGAGGCGTTACCGGGGCTTCGCTCACAAACAGGACGCCACGGCTGAGTCACTTTGTCATTTTGTTTCTAACTTTGGTCGTGCACAATAGTGTAGTGTACGCAGTGTTATATGTAACAAAAAAGAAAAGAAAAATGTTTGATATTATTTGCACTTTTTTGTCCCACCTAGATATATTCATGAAAAAAAATTCTTAAAGAGATTCAAAATGTTATGAATAATGTAAATTAAATACTGATGTCTGAACCAAAATAAGGAGGGCTCATTATTTGTTAAAACTGTGTTTACTTACAAAAAAAACCAACAAAAAAACAGCACAGAAATCCACTGAAACCTTCTAAGTCTTCTCCTTGACAGTCAAGTTTAAACAATACACGTAATCATTGCGGCATCCGATTACAAGACGCCGTCCCCACACCACCGGGGAGGAAAACAGCTCCCCTGGTAGAACGTGTGAAGCCAGCGTTTGTCCATCTCCCGCATCCAGGATCCACACTTTGCCATCCGTGGATGCCAGGCCCACAAGAACTCCCTTCCTTCCCATGATGGAGCCATCAAACACACAGGGAGCGGAGTACACCTTCCCCGTAGTCTGGAAAGTCCAAACTAAAGAGCCATCTGCCCGGTTCAGACAGTACAGGCGACCGTCGTGTGACCCGCACAGAAGCCTCTGCTGTTCTGGTATGAAGCACGGAGACGAGAAGACTGGTCCCTCTGTTATAAACTGCCACAGCTGCAGAGAAACACAAGTCACGTGATCAATTTCTACAGCGTTTACAATTGTGTTAATTCAGTCTTCAAAAAGACAGATTGAAGTCCCGCTAAGCTGGGCATCATCCCAAGTTACAGCCCTGGTTTCACTCTGCAGCTCTTTTGCAGAAATAGTCATCAAAGAATTCTTTTAATTCCGTATAAAAATGGATGAAAAAAACAAAACAGTAAGTGAATGAAAGGCATCTGTTTAATGAGCTGTGGAATCAATTTAATTTATAATTGAAGACTTTCATAGGCCTGAGACGGCTGTCCTCGCGAGAGATGGAAATCGAAAACGGATTCCACTCAGAAGCCACTTCTCAATTTTCCACTGGGCTTATCAATACCTGTATTGGTGTCAACAGCTCACCTGCTACAAAAACCAATGTCGAACATGTTTGTTGCATTAGAGGCAATCCAGAGCTTGGCTACATTTCATTGAGAAACATGACAATGGCACAAGCTAGTGACTGTACTGGAAGGACCAATAATAGTAACAGATCGTTGGACAGACAGACAGACTTATATCCTTGTGCAGAGGAGTCTGCAGCCTAATCGCTACTCTGCTCTGTGTTTTTTCGTCAGTGGAGTACTTACTGGAGGGCCTGCCTGTCCAGATGTTCAAATTATGCATCACTCTTTAATTCACCTGGTGAATTTGTTTCCGGTTAAAGTGGCAGCATTGTATTGATAAGCATCACAATACAGTGGTTATTTTGTTTTGTTCTTGGTTGACTTAATATAAAAACTCTGTAGATATTTACATAAAGTGATGAATCATTTTCCTTTTTTCAGACCAGATCTGTAGTTTTTGGCATGCATATCAGTTTGAAGATATTTTTGATTGAATTGTGTCTTATATAATACTAAATAGATATTTTTTTTTTTTACACCGTTAATCTTTTTTGTACTTATTTCCTCATAGGAAATTGCATCAGGAATCGATAAAGAACCGGATCAAAAGGCAGAACTGATAATGGCATTGATAATATCATCTTATCAATAGCCTTCCCTCGTCTTTGCCGTAATTCTGGGTAATATGGTAATCTTGACTTGAAATTTATCTTAAGAGGAAACATGCTTATCATACTCTCTTGTGTGCACATGTTGTTTATGTCTTCGTAGAAATGATCTGGCAGAAACATGGAGCTGTGTCTCTGATTCAACCCTGTTTTCACAAATTTAAACAAACCCAACATTTCAGTCATATTTATCCGTTTCTGACTAAAATCTAGTGACTAAAGATGGTGAGATACTGTGTTCAGGATGTAAAAATAACTTCCCACCAGCTTCCCTGCGTCGCTGAAGCAGCAGATGTTTCCATCCACCGAGCCGATTACGACACGACCGCAGGAGCAGTTTGGCGAAGAGAAGAAAGGAATGTCTCTACGGTGAGACCACAAGACGTCGCCGCTGTCCTGGATGCAAAAGAGAAAAACTTGGTGAGACACACAGAATGTGCATTCTGTTCATTTTCAGCATGTCACTGTTAAGTGGACATGCTCAGTAACCCCCCCCCTTCTTGTAAACGGTTGTCCACTCACGGGATGGAGACACAGCAGGCGTCCTCCCAGTGACGCCACATACAGCTGTCTGTGAGATGCATTCAGGTGTGGAGAGGAAAAAACAGCCCCGCCACCACAGTGACGCTTCCAAACACACCGCTGAACCTAAAAACACAACATGCACACGTGTTATATTATGTATGCAGATGATCTTGTTGGGTTCAGTCTGATTAGCGCTGGCCTCCAGCAGCACCTTTCTATTAGCTCTGCATAAAGTGACACATGGTAATACATATATAGCTAGGAAGAATGCTGCTATGATCTGTAGAACAAAAGAAGGCAAATGTCTCAAATATATCAATTTGAAGTTGTCTGAGAACCATTTTATTACAGAGCAAAGGACCAACGATGAGGCTATTTATAGGTAATGCTGCATGATGTATGCACCAGCAAACATTCTTCTCTGCTAAATCGGTTCATGTACAGATGGAGTGAAGGTGTACGCCGCTCTATACTGCACACTTGTGGTCTAATTACAGAACGTCTCGTCTACAGAGACTTTAAGCAGCTTTTAATGAGGTTATTGTGGGTGAGAGACTGTATATATATTTGAAGAAGTCTGTTTTGTTTTTTTCAATTCTACTTTTAAATCTTCTTATTTTGGACTTTGAGTCTGTAATAAAGATTGAATTGAATCGTTCGATTCAAAGATGTGTGTGTGTGTGTCCTAATTAGTGGATAATGTGTTCTTGCCGGGCCCGTCTGCAACCTGCGGTGAGGTGGAGCTGAATCATCCAACTCCACCAACATCTGAGTCCTTTATCATGTTACTTTAGATCCTAATGAATCGCATTAGATGTGCGTGGAGTTGGATTTGAGCTGGATGATCCAACCATGGGTCACAACTGGACATAACTGCAGACCTGATGTGCTTCATGTCATTATAAAAGAAGCCAGTAGGGGCCACTGTTGTAAAAGGGACCCTAATAGACGCATTTTGGTAAAGACCCACTAGAAGCGTGTAAAGGTGTATTTATCTGCAGAGATGTTACACCATCTTCTTAATCTACATTTCATGCAACAAAACTATAAGACCTTGAGTATTTATGTCCTTTTAAAGCTTGTTCACATCCAGAAAAAAGATACATTCCCCCTCTCTGCATCGCTGCAGCATTGTGTCAGCTTCAGTCTGAGGTTACGTCTACACGAACACAAGCATGTCTGAGTTGTCCCCTCCTACATCCTCTCATCAGACACTCACCTGTGGGTTCAGGGCGTAAACATGCCCGTCATGTGACCCCACCATCACCAGACCGGTGAGAGGATCCACAGCAGGACAGCTCTTCACAGCATCTCCCGTCTCAAACACCCAACGTGTCTCTCCAGCTTCAGCGCACAAGAAATATACGCAGCTGTCGTAACAACCTGAGAAAAAGAACACACCGAAATGATCCAAAAGAGTCATGTAAGCTGTAAAATGTTTCAGAGGCAGATACGAACCTACGATAACGAGGGTGCCGCAGCGAGACACGGCAGCCGAGGCCTCGATTCGACCCCCGAGAACTCGCTCCCATCGTAGGCTCCCAGAGAGCAGGTCTATGGCCTGCATCCTGTGGGAGTGGGAGCCGATAAACACCGTTGCTTTGGACACGTTGGTTTCCCCATCTGCTCGGTCTTGCACTAGAAGCACGGGGGAGGCGTCCACGCATCTGCCGGTATCTGAGGACCAGCTCATCCCGAGACCCACGTCGGCATCTCGGAAAGAATCCTCTCCTTTAAGATTTTTGGTGACGTCTGCATTCCCCGTGTTCATCTCTATCACCTCGCCCGCTCGTCTTACAACGATAACACCGCATTTCTCCACCTGCAGAGTCTCGGCTGATTCTCGCTCTCGCTTTGCTGCAACCACGGGGGGAGGATCCGCGTGCCGTTTCTTGGCCTCAGACGACGACGAAGGGCCGTTCTCGGGCGGTAGCATCAGCGTTACGTGGCGCAGTACGTCCGAGAAGGTCCTGTCAAGTACGACCTCCAAAAGCTCTGGGGAGGAGATTCCTACGGTGGAGAGGATGTCTTCGCACAGACGCAGCGCTTTCAGAGAATCTCCACCGCTAAACAGGAAGTTGGATTGCTCATCAACGGTCGCTTCTCGAGTGAGACCCAACGTGTCCTGTCGGTAGATGGATCAAAACTCTGAGTTTGGACATATTCATACAATAAAGTATTTAAATAGTCAGAGTGATGATACCTGCCACAAAGTTAGCAGAGTTTGCTTTAGTGTGCTGCCATCTCTCCTAGAAGACCCCGAACACTCTCTCTGGTTTTCATAGATTCTCATGAGCGCTTCCATGTCGACTTTACCTGTTAAAAAACCAGAGTGATGAATGAATGAGTTGTGCTTTCTCCTCAGGAGAAAGTGTGTGTGTCTAATGCTCACCGTGAGGGGTCAGACACAAGGCTGGGACGAGCACCAGCGTGTCGGGAATGGCGTGAGAAGGCAGCAGCAGAGACAGCCGGTTCAGAATGAGCCTCTTCAGATCTCCGTCTGCACCGCCTGCCTCGTCCAGCTGGTGTTTGACAGACAGATGGAGGTTCTGCTGATGCTCAGCAGAGGCAGAGCACGTTTGTTCTGCTCGCCGTTGGACAGATGAGACCGTGGGAGCTGCCCTCTGGTCCGCCGCAGCGGAGGCCACGACGAAGGCGAGCAGTCGAAAGCCGTCGTAGAGACCCACGGCGCAGGCCTCCACCTGAGGCAGAGTCAGCATCAGCTGCAGGATGGAGGACAGAGTCAGGACTGGAACTAATTATTCTGCTGCTGCTCTTTTACATTTAGTCTTTATCTATTTGATCATTTCATCATTGCTGTTTTTAAAATGTTTAACCCATTTAGACCTAAAGTTTTGCTTAAAAAAACCCCAACAAAAAAGTTTTGTTTCTCAGCCTCTAAACAAGCCAACTTGGCACAAAGAGTAAAGAAATTTGGGTTTAGAAGAATATTTCTCCCCTTTAATAATATCGATTTCTTCCAGAAATGTTTACAAATATGACTAAAACTATATATATGTGTGTGTGTGTGTGTGTGTGTGTGTGTGTGTGTGTGTGTGTGTGTGTGTGTGTGTGTGTGTGTGGTCAAACAGATGAATCTGTACCATCATAATCTTGCTGGATTACAGATGCTGACTAGCTTGAGGTTTCCTTTGATTCCTCTTTTGTTTTCTACAATGCTTCAATGATTTCTACTGGATATTGAGGTCTGGACAACAGGAATGCTGGTTCAACATCTGCTGCACTCGGGGAAGGTTGTTTCTGTTCATGTGACATGGTTGCAGACAAAGCGGAGGTTATTGCGGTTTAATCAGGGTGAAGCAATTTTACAAAAAACCGTGACCACAGCAGGTTCAATCAGCACCATGAATAGTTAAAGCAAAAAGCCCAAACAGGAGGTAACTCTTCTATAAATCCTCCTGCTAATCAATATGTTTCCTTAAAAAAAAAAAACAACACAAAATCCCCAAATGTCCAATTTCGGTAAAACTTTTCACTCTCAAACAAAATGTTTCTTTGAAACGTTTCCACCCGTAACCAATCGATCCGTTTCCATAGATTTCTGTTGCATCATGGTGCAGCCTGCAGCTGGGCCTGTTAAAAGTACGATTTTATCTGTATGAGCTTTTTAAATTTTTTTGATGGTGTCGGACCTTCTACTGTGGTCTGATTGTGTCTAATAGGTCCAAACTACAGTTCTCTGCAGGCAAAACTCAGTCCTAGACAGTTTAGGTTAAAAAAAAACAAGGTGTTTTTAATTTTGGACGGTAGATTTTCAGTTTGCATTTGTGGAACTACATCCAGGTTGTCAAAGGGGTTTTGAAGCATTTGCAGAGAGTTTTTTCACAACAGCCGTGTCTGATTTTAATACAGTGTTTCCACAAATCACTAAAGTTTTGCCATTTTGTGATGTGAAAGCAGAAACTATTCACCAGTGACAAATCCCTCTCTCCCTTCACATCTGACTGACTCTTTGGTTCTTTGGTTGTGAGAAGGTTCACTGGTTTTTTGTTTTAAATGTTCTCTATATAATTTCTCACCCTTGACTTTTCCTTTTTTGGTACATAATGATAGCATCAAATTCATAATGAACATGTTATTTCCCACTGACGCGGTACGATTTCTCTGTTTTGCTGTGTTTGGCTGATAATTCTTGGAATACCAATTATATAAAACATATATAACATTCACATAAATTCATTTTTTGACATATTGGTTAACATTTCTGGATGAAAAACCTTACTTGCTGCAAGCTGTCCAAGTTCAGACGTTTTCCATTGCGCTTAATCATCCTGTCTCTCCGCCCCTGGAAGTACAGCTGTCCTTCTGCAACATTCACCCAGTCTCCAGTCGCTCTCATCGTCCCAGGGACGAGGCTTTCCTCATCATCTAAGAGGCACACCCGGTCCTCTCCCCCTGCAGTGGGATATGGACTTAGTTCATCTCAGTGTGTTTTATCTGCAATGTGCTCTTCAAAAAGCTTTCCCACCTATGAACACTTGCCCTTCGCCCCTTGTTGTTATGCAGCCACGTTCATCCCTGACTTCAACCACCGTGTCCGTCAGCGGAGTCCCGAGAGGCACTTGAGACGCGGTGCTGCAAGGTTTCTAATCTTTAATAACTTCAGAATTAAACAAGAAGGAAGAACAAATATTACCAAACACTCACCTGATGCTGGACTGCAGCAGAGTGTCTGGTAGTCTGTAACAGCAGGCCCAGCAGGAGACCTCAGTAATGCCGTAGATGTTGTAGATGCTGGTCTTATTGTCCTCGTGTTTCCAACTTCTCAGCAGAGCCGGGGACGGGCAGGCTTCTCCTCCCAGAGCCAGCACCCGCAGTGAGGAGCCGGACGACAGCACGTCCTGTTTTAGGATCCGATGGCCGAAGCGCAGCAGCAGAGTGGGCGTAACCTGAGGAAATGTCAAAATACTGCATCATAGAAGCAGAAAAGTCTCAACTTAAACACCATCTGACTGCCACTTACCTGGAGGACAGTGGCTTTGTGATTTTTGAACAACAGTTGAGCAAGTTGATTGGACATTTTCTTGATTATGGTAGGAACAATAAGGAGCTGAGCACCGGATGATAAAGCCAGAAACATTTCCACCACAGAGGGGTCGAAGGTTAAAGGTGAGGCAAGAAAAACCACATCATCCTGGCTCATCTGAAACAACGATCTGAGCCGAGACAGAGAAAGATGCAGATTCTGTTGAAACCATTTGCAGGAATTGTGATGTATTGCAAACAACAAGTAAATAAATAAACTAACCTTAGATGCAGTATATTGGGCAGTATGCACTTATGTGGTACCCTCACAGTTTTGGGTGGGCCTGTTGTTCCAGACGTGTGCAGCACATACGCCAAGTTTGTGTTCTTTACCGACATGGATGTATCGGCGAGATCAGCTCTGGCTCGTTTGGTTCCGAGTTCATGCTCAGTGTCGGGACGCAGCTCGATTTGGATCAGGGTCAGTTTGAACTCGGGCAACTCCACAAGAACTTGCACAGTTACATATTTGATGAGAGCTGCCTGGAATTGCTTGGAAGGGAGGATAAAGAAGAGAAGCATTGTTAGAAACTGGACTGAAGGTAACCGTGAATCTGTTTTTGGACATGCACAAATGTATCTGAAAACTTTAGAATTTCTTCATGTTGAGTCCAAAGCCTGATTATCACCTCAGTAAAGTAGGGAACTGCAGCACTGGTCTCAGATACACAAGGAAGAGTTCTTTCTCACAGAAAACCTTGGGCCACATAGTGTTAACTACGACATCAGGGTTCAGGGTAGAAAGTAGGGTGAGTATCTGATGGGTCCAATAGCAAGTGTTTGCCCTGAGACCTCGTAAAAAGTAAATGTGGCCATGTTTTTCCTCCCTTTCCTTTCAGGTTGGGTTTTATGTGCATTATTCCAAATCGACCTAAAGCCTTGTGATTTGTGTAGAAAGATTACCTACACATATTGCATATGCAGAATTAAATACAACTCATGTTTATTTATACTAATGAAATATAAAAAATATTCAACCTGCAAAAGGTCAGTCTTCACAGCGCAGTATTTGAGGCCACACTGATTCATGACTCTGGCGGAGAGAAGTCCAGGAGCCTCTGGATCCAGAGGGACATAAGCAGCGGTACACTGCAGAATCCTGAGAGCACACTTCGTGGTTTACGCTGTGTAATGGCAAACACATACACACAAATGAAGGTTGGCCAAAACTTACCCCAGAATCCAGACAGGTATGAGCAGGTCATCGCTGCAATACAGACCGATAAGGTCGTTGCTGAGAGAAAAGTTCTTCAGCAAATTACGAGAAAGTTCCTCGGCAAGTTCCGTCAGATCTCTGTACAACAGAGACACCGGACTTCCAGGTGCTGAGCCGCCGCTGTCGTATATCACAGCCACCCTGTCAGCGTTCACAGAGGCGGCGGTGCAGACGAGCTCCTGCAGCGTCCGAGCAGGCATGTCGATGAAACACCGTCACTGTCAGTAACCACCTGCTCATCTCTATCGGTGTCGATTGTGGGTGAAAACATAAAAAAAAGACTGCTCGCTGTCGTGAAAAGGTTTCAAAATTCAGCTAAATCGGGGTTTGTTTATATTCAGGGCTGACCACGTTAGTCGACTGTAGATGACGCACTACGTTAAAATGACGTTTCAGCCCTGGCTACGTTTAAATGCTCTTCTGACAAGCTCGGACGTTTGAAAAAAGACTTAGGATATAGTCTCCAGTAGGGTATAGTCTGTAGTAGCAACGATATAGTTAATAGTTATTTAGTTTATCGGTATGTTAAAAGGTTTAATACGTTGTAGTGTGTTCAAAAAGCGTCTGCGTATTTTTGATATCTATTTTGTTGCTAGCTATTTGGAGTTCTAGCTTCTCGTCAACAAAATATGTATAGTGCTGATAGGTTACACAAGCACGAATATTTATGATTATATTTTATCACTTCCATCATTATTTCCACTTGAGTTTTCTATTTGTACTTTGCTTTTTACATTAACTACTTGCTGCATTATTTTTGTTACTGTCTTTTACGAGTGTTATTGAAGGCACCGCAGGGCCACTGTCCAATCACATTTTGCTATTTTTTTTAAAAGAAGGAACTCAAACCGATAGCGCCTATCTTGACATAAATGTCCCGCTACTTTTTTTAATAATCTGGAATCATTAAGAGAACATATTTCTGATATACGCCATGGAACAGCTTGTGAAGAAAAAATTACATGAAAATAGCTTCATCTTTAAAAGATCCCTGGATCAAATCATAGAGAAGGTTTGTTAATGTTCGCTCGAGGCGACGTAACTAGCTAGCGTTAGCTGAAGTTTTCCTTTAAAACTCAGTTTTCTAACCTCTTCCATTGTTTTCAACAGTATTCAAAACTTCAGCACAAGGACGGGGCGATTGAGGTGGACCTAAACAACACAAAGGGTGATAGTAAGTAAACTTTTACGCTATTAGAATATATCGTTTATGTCAGAGATTTCATTATAGAAAAGAAAACTTTACGGCGATGTTAAATATGGTGGTTAAATTTGACATGGAGTGAAACTACAGTGAATCATGAAGCAGACGAATATGAAAACAAGCAATGATTCCCTCTGGTCATGAATACAAATTTCCCTTTTTGCCTCTGTATTTAGAATATTGCTCATTTGACGCCACCTACCGGTGACTTCTGCAACTGCATGAAGTAATATGCAATCTGTTCGCATACCTGGTGTATTTATGACGTCACCATCTGAGATCTGATTAACTAAAATATTTACCCAATATAGATAGAGCTCTCTAATGGAAATAACTTGCATTTTCACCATTTTTTGTTGCCTTGACTAATTGTGTCTTTCACGGTGCAGCAATTGAACGCTACATAAACATGTCTATGAAAGAGCTGAGCAAGCTGCAGTCAAAGGTTGGTGTTGATATCCATCACATCTTTTGGAGTAGTATAACTGAGTAAATTGTTTCAGAGACTTTTGCTAATATCAGGATCTGAATATTTTATATATAATCTGCTTTAATCACACATCTCTCCTCTTTAGAACTTGACACATTTGAGTGAGGAGTCATTAAGTGGTGAGCGTCCACACCTTAAAATGAAAATATCATTACAGATAATTTTGTGCTGCTCTTTCTTGCCCATATTAATATCTTTCACATTTTTGCCCACAGCACAGGACATTACAGGAGACTCTCAGGTAAACATCTGAATTCATCAAGCACTTCTGTAGTGAATGAACTTGTCCTCAACCAATGATGGTTTTACTTTTACTAGTTGGACATCACTCATAAGGATGAAGGAGGTGATGAGACTTGTGGCTCCTATAACCAGTTTGCAAGGAAAGATAACGGTAAGAAATGCAAAGCGGTTGATGATCATTTTCAGCACCACATGGCTGAACTGGTTATTGCAAAAATTGAAACAAAAATCCTTTATCTGACTTTAATTCATGTTTTTTACTGTTATTGTATCTACAGAGGCATCTTTAAGTTTGATAGATGGAAGTTTAAGGAGCTTTTCTGAGGAGGAATTCCAGCCAGAAGACCAAGATGAGGACTTGCAAATGTCACTGAGCAGCAACGGCAGCTCCTTGGTGGAGCTTTACCCCAGCATGGTCAGTCGGTTAGAAAGAGCCTGGCATCAGCAGCATGTTTCCGTGGCCGCTGACTCTGTGCTGAGGAGGTATCGCAGATGGCGACAGCAGTCAAAACGAAGGGATCTCAACAACACCTTTGATGTCACGCTGAAGCGCACCAATGGCGACCCAAAAAGGCCGACCAGGAAGGAGAGCACAGACAGTCGAATAAAACGTCAGCTTGTGATGACTGAAACAACCCCGGAGGCGGTGACCTCCCCGCACGCCGAGCAGCAGTCTAATATGGAGAAAGATTTGCTGAGAAGACAGCAGTCCACTCATGTCCGTGTGGTGGACTTCTCTGAGAACCATGAACCAAAAGAGAGCTTTCTGAACGAGACCTTCACTGTGCTTGAGCTGTCCCCGTCTAAACTACCCCAGCAGGGAGAACATGTCTCCATGTACACTGCCTATCCTTCACAACCTCTCACTGCCACTGCTGAAGCATCAGTGGATACATCCTTCTGGCTTAAAAGGCTTTCTGATTCTTCCCACTCCTCCCAGCATGCTACCTGCTCCACATATGAAACAGAAACCCCTGCTGTTAAAGAGAGATCCGACTTCCTCGACTCCCCACGCAGGCAGAGCCCTTTCAAATCCAGACTCGTGGCCAGCCTCAGTAGATCGCCTCGTGTGTTCTCCAGAAGCCCCCAAAAATATTTTCTGGACCGCTGTTCCCAAGAGCCACTGAGGCCTAGACCGCCGTCCTCGTCTCTGTCCTCCTGTCCAGAGAGGCCTGTGGTGCAGCTGAAGCTGCTTCGGCCTCAAGACTCCGTCCAGCCCTCGCAGCCACAGCTCTGTTCTCCTCCCTCAGCCAGGGCAGCAGACGGCCATCACAGGCGGAGGCGGCACCTTTCCTTCGACTCCGCCCTCTCATCAAACCCTGCCTCGTACTCGCCAAAGAAAGTTGACGAAGATTTCTTGAAACTTTATCACAAGTTCGCGTGCCAGAACAAGTCGGCTTTCTTTATCGGTCCACCCTGCCGTCTCTGCGCTAGAACCTCTGAGACCAGCAGGGGCCACGCCTCCTCAGCTCTGGCGGCCCTCGCCCTGTCGCCCCACCGCTCCGTTCTGAGGAAACGCTACAGGGAGCTGGAACGGGACGGCCATTCCCAGTCCAAACGCTTCAGGGAGGAGCACTGCGCGTCCTCCCCAGGGTCCAAACGACACAGGAGAGAGATGCTGATGCGGCGTCTTTCTCTTTCTGAATTGGAGCTGCAGCACGGAGGCCTCTCTTACAGCCCAAGTAAACACAGAGTGCAGCGTCAGGAAGCTTGGATGAATCAGCACCGGCCTGCATCTGATGCCCAGTTTTCTGGACTCTGTAAGCGGATTGTACAGAACTACTGACACATCAGCCGTGTAATATCATTTTTTTTTTATGATTTCTGAAATTTTTTATGCTTCATTTAACAGGAGGTTCATCTGTGAACAGAGGGGCCAGCGTTTACTCCCCCGGGCGATAAAGATGAATTCCTATGCAAGGTTTTTTCCTTGTCGTGCTTTCATTATCGCCCACTTGTCTTTTCCATTACAGAGACCAAGTGGGACAAGCCTGCATGCAGAAAACGGTTTATAGATTGATTGTTTTTGCATTACTTGGCTGTTTGTCCATATATATCTGAAGCGTGTTTGTTGGATGCTGATAATGTTAACGTTAACTATCCTGTGGTTGTATTCGTCAACATTGTTCATAACCCTTTTGAAATTGAAACTTTAGATTTGAGCTGTGATGCACAGTTACTACGGCTTCCTGTTCATCTTTAATGGTAATTAAATAAAAATGAAACTTTTTAAGTGTTGAAAATGCATCATATACATGTCCTCATTGCGTGTTTGATTTTAAGTTTCTTTAATTCGTGTATTGTTTAAATGTTGGGAGAGAAAAAAAAAAAAGGCAAAAAGAGTCAAAATACAGCAAAGTGATTCATTTTAAGTAGATAAGTAAAATAAAGATCATTTCACTTTGTGTGTGTGTGCGTTTCTGACATGGAAAAGTCGACGGAATGCTCAGTTTCTACTTAACACATGAAGTTAGTTTCAGTGTTTGCTGAAAACACATTTGTTGGAACATTAAAGACAACACAGTAACAAAAGGGTATTTTGGTATTCTCAGAAAAGTGCCCCTGTAAATCACACCATCCAGTGCCATCAGGCTGTAAAAAATAAAGTACAGTGCTGCAAAGCTCAGTCCCGAGGTGACCAACAGCATCGCGTTCAACCTCTGAGCGGTGTTGTGAGTGTAGAGAAGGCCTGTGCTGTGATATGTCCCTGTAGCAGTACTAGGATCCTGTTGGGGAAGTGTGTCGTCGTTCTTCCACAGGGCTGTTGCTGCTGTAGTGATGGCACAGCAGTTACCACTCCAGTTCCACTGGATATTTCCCAGTCAGGCAGGCAGTGCAGTGGCCCACTCTCTTGCTGGACTTGTTATTGGATCTGATCTTGTCCTCCTCTTGGAAGGAGGTAATCCCCTCCTGGACAGCTGAGACGAGGCCCTCCACGGTTAGATACTCAACGCTGTCAGCACCTACACGGGTGTTTATAAAAAAAACAAACGCACACTTAAATTCTGTTTCGTCAAAGGAGTTGAAAGTTGAGGAAGTAGACCAGGGGTGTCAAACATGCAGCCCGGGGGCTAAAACCGGCCCACCGGAGGGTCCAATGTGGCCTGCAGGACTGAAATGACACTGAAATTTTTGAGTAAAATTAACTAAGTCCTAATATCTCCACCTGAGGTTCAATTTTTTTATGTTTAAATCTAAATCATTTCTGGAGCTGGAGGATCATTTGTTTTAACTTTTATATCTGACTTTATTTTTTTTGGAGGTTTATTTATTTTATT
>JBBBVU010000015.1:24392176-24410939 GCA_037177055.1 Atherinosoma microstoma | reverse complement strand
AATATAAAAAATGTACATGTGCAGCTGAAGTGAAAAATAATGTTGAAACTGCACTTTCCAGAAATTTCAGGTTCATAAATTTTTCTAAAAAGGATAGTTAATAAAATGTAAACATCTTGATAACATATTTATACTTCTTTGCACTATTTATTCATTATTTTTAGGCTATGCTGCTATTTTACTGGTCGGGCCCACTGGAGATGGAATTGTGCTGCATGTAGCCCCAGAACTAAAATGAGTTTGACCCCCCTGACGTAGACGATACCGTGAGTTATACTACATACCGATATAACCAGCAATGTCCTTAAACTCTGGCTTGTTGGCAATGAGCTCCTCCTTTGTTGGAATGTTGATGCCCATGTAACACGGAAACTTGATGGGTGGAGATGCCACCCTGATATGGACCTGCACAGGAGAGCGTTTAGGTTCATTCAATCCCAGCTGAGTCCGTATCATGAACTGGTTTGATCCGGCAATTTGATGAAAACAATATAGCAAAAATGTTCCAGCTGGCCAGTTTGTAACAAGAAAATGGATCCAGAGAAAAGAATGTAATAACTAAGTTGGAAAAAAAAGGTGCCTCAACTCAGTACTGAAGCTTACAGTCTCAAGATCGCTATAGTAACCAGGTGACAGTTTTAACACTGAGTTGATAGTCAGACTATTGACTTAACAGTTCAACGGCTGACTATTTATCCTGTAATCCAGACCGACCAGCTTGAGAACCACAGTATATAAACTACAGTTTACATCATAGAATTTTCTCAAGTTCTTGATAACCGACCTCTGTTGCACCAGCTTCCCGCAGCAGTTTAATAATGGGGGAGATGGTGTTGCCTCTCACGATAGAGTCATCAATAATCACCACTCGTTTCCCAGCAAAGTTGTCCGTCAGCACCCCGAACTTCTTAGCAACTCCGAGCTGCCTCAAGCGGGTATTTGGCTGAATGAACGTTCTCCCAACGTAGCGGTTCTTACACAGAACCTCAGTGTACGGAAGACCAGACTGAGAAGGAGAAACGTGCATGTGAGGAGAGAGGTCCACCAGGTGGTATTAGAGCAGATTGGTTCGTAAACAGACCTGCTGAGCATAACCCAGAGCTGCTGGGGTGGCGGACTCTGGCACAGTGCTGACCACGTCTGCATCTGTCGGAGCCTCGATGGCTAACTGCCGACCGCAGCGCTGCCTCACGGTATACACCATCTGTCCTGCAATGCAGTCAGATTTTTTGTCACCATAGAAAGCAGCCGTACACAGGGACAAAAAGGAATTAGCGGGCGCGTTGCAGCTGAACACCGGTACCTTCAAAAATGGAGTCTGGTCTGGCAAAATAAACATATTCAAAAATACAGAAGGCGGGGAGATCTCCTTCAGGGCGGGGCACAACACTCAGAGACTTGACGCCGTGCTTGGATATCTGGACAATCTCACCTGGTAAGACCTCTCTGTAATACCTGAGTCGGGAAGTGACAGACAAGTCTCAAGCTCACATCTACAGGTTTGCTACAATCCGGAAGAAGATGTTGGAAACCTACTTGGCTCCGATGGACTGGAAGCTGCAAGACTCCGATGACACAACCCACCCCTCGGTGTCCTCCTCTCCTGAAGCTAAGAAAGGAGACAAAGAGTCAAGTTAATCATCCACCAGTGTACCCATCTGACCTCTGATCAAATTAAAAAGGCAAGCCTGTCACAGGAAGACCCTCTGGCCTGAGCACTGTTAAGCTCTCGTGAGGCCCCTTCTCTATCAGTAAATAAAGGTCTTTGGAGGACAAACATGTTTGTTTCCAATGTGCAGACAGACTGATGTAATTGTCACTTGTAAAAAAAAGAAAAAAAAAAAAAAAAAAAAAAATAGAAGAAAGCTCAATGAGTGCATCCTCTGTTAGGACCGACAAAAGGAGATTCTGGCTTTGCACCAGAACTGACATGCCTCCTGTTCCCACTCCACCTCCCCTCCAGGTTTCAGGATATTCAGGCCTGTAAGTCTTTTGTGTAATCTTGCTGGAAAACAACACAAACCTCAAAAACATGCTCAGATACCTGTACTGTGGAGCTTAGAGATGGGCACCAGCCGTCCAATGCTGAGGGGCCGGTTTCCGTAGGGATCCCGCACCGCGTAGATAACGTCTTTGAACATGACCAACAGTGAGTACGATGTAGGAGTTTCAGACATGAGGTTTTTAATTCTATAATAAACAGAAAAAGAAAAAAAAAAGGTGTTGAAATAATTCAGATGAAAGAAAAAAAAACAAAAAAAAAACATTAATTAAGCATAAAGTCAAAGTACTCACCTGGCAACCCAATCAGGTGTGTCCAGCTCCTCCATGGGTGGAGTAAAAGCCAGCAGCTGGGTGATGAGCTCGCTGTCTGAGCTGGTAGAGAGGCCGACGCCGTGGCGCATTACCTGCACGACACCGTTATGACGGATTCATACAGAAACGTTATTTAACACCTTGCACGCAGGTATTTAGAACATAAGAACTAATGACAGGAGAAGAAGGATGTCGCTTCTTTAAATAATCACACAATGCAGAACACAGACTATTTAAGACTCTTTTAGACTCTTTATTTCAACTAATTTGTTGTCATGGGAACTGACAGAGACTCAAAGAAGACACATTGATATGCAGCACAGTCGGGCTGGACAAGCAGGGAGGTCACCCTCACCTTTTTCCTCAGAGCTCGGGCATTAACCAGCTCTCCATTGTGCGCCACAGCAATCTTGCCATGCAGCGTATCCACCACAAAGGGCTGGCAGTTCTGCAGCTCTGAGATCCCGGTCGTTGAATAGCGTGTGTGACAAATGCCAAGGTTACCATAGCGCAGCTTCAGAAGCGCCTCGCCTGGGAAAGCCGTGCTCACTAATCCCATGCCCTGAGAAATGGCAAAAGGGATAATTGTTTGTAATCGCAGCGACATGCAACAAGCATGCTGCACACTGTACCAGTCAGGTCAAAGCTCTTTAATTACCATAGAAATTACCAAATCTTTTTTTGGTTTTTGTTGTTCTTTTTTACCCCCCCAATTGTGTGAGTTATGCTGTGTGGTCGTAGTCATGATTATGTTTACCTTGTGGCTTGTGTATGTGGGTAGACTTGCTCCATTACTTGTAACAACCCCAGCACTTTCCTGACCCCTGAGCAGACAAAAGCAAAATAGAAATTGTAATACATCTGTGGGAAGACATGATTCATGATGAATGATCTTTGTTCATCCCTGCAAGACTTCACATGCATCCCGGTGTGTTCGATTGGTCACGTTTTGATATGCGCCTTGAGGCAGATTAAACTGGTCTGACTGAAGCGGAAAGCAGCAGGAAAGACGAGCGCTTCTCTATTGTGGAGCTGCCGTATATGGAGAGTCGTCTTGCTGCAGTTTCAGACCATTTACCAAGCTGCTTCTCAGATTACAGCTGGTCCCGCCCCCTCTGCACACAGCTTAAGCCAGTGGTGAGGCTGCTTTTCAGCATGGAGGCGTTGCTTTCAGGCTTAACCGCCTGGTTGCCTAGGGAACCGGGCAGCAGAGACAGAGGGGCTGAGGAAAAGAAAGCGTTTCCAGGTCAGCTCAAACATGGAGAGAGCAGCAGACAGACAAAGGGGAGATGATAGGGAGGTGGTGGAGGAAAAAGGCTCGGTGGAAAGGCAGTGGGGGGAGGCAGAGGTGCTGGCTCTACTATCAGTGTGGGATGAGATTGGAGCTCAGCACGTAGCAGAGAGCAGAGCCACATTTGAGTTGATCTCAGAGCGTCTGAGGCGGCTCAGTGTGGTGCGCAGCTGGCGGGAGTGTCAGGCCGAGAGCAGAAGCCTGGGACTTCAGAGCAGGAAGTCTGACGCAGCAGCAGGCACATCAGCAAACTACAGCCCAGGAGTGGATGGAAGGCCGGTGGAGGGCTGGGAGGAGGATGTGGGTAATCAAAGAGGAATCTACTCTTCCTCAATCCCATTACCAATGCATGAAGGTAAATGTGGGCTTGACACCAAACTGTAGTACTAATAATAACATACGACCTATTTGTAAACTGACAAAAGGATAAACAAGTATTTGAGTTCAACTACTTTCTGCCTGCATCCTCTTAAAAAAACAGCATCCGTCTCATTTTTCCAAAATCAGAGTCGAGACAAAAATAACAGCGTGTGCATATCTGCAGGAATCAAGAGTCGCGTCCATCCGACTCTTTCTTTCACTCCAAACGTGGCCGAAGAAGGAGGGCGCCACTGGACCGACGACGAGGTGCGGGCGCTGCTGTGCGTCTGGGCCGACCGGAGTATCCGGGAACGGCTGAAAAGCACGCTGCGCAACAAGTGCATCTTCCAAGAAATGGCCCGTCAGATGCAGAGGAAGTTCGGGGTGGTACGCAACTGGAAGCAGTGTCGGACCAAATATAAGAACCTCAAGTACGACTACAAGACGGCTAAAAGCGCTCACGTGGCTGGAGGAAGCAGTTCGGGAAGCCCGGGGAAGTACATGAAGTTTTTTGAAGAGGTGGAAGCCATCCTGCTCGACCAGGGACTGGAGAATGGGACCGTGGAAATGCAGAAGAAGCTGTATAATGGCGAAATGGGAGCAGGGAGGCTACAAACACCAGCAGGCAACGCCTCAGATAATGAGATTGTCATAGAAATTGATGATGGTGAGTACTGCACATAGTCGCTTTAAAAGTCAAAACTTCCAGATGTTGATTTTCTATTTCATTTTCAGATGACAACAGTGACGACTATGACATCGATGGAGACATAGAAGCCCAATGGAGAGGCACAGGTATAACAGCTTATATCTGCCACATCCCCTCTGCTATCTAACAATAGAAATAATACAAACTCTTATTCATTCCAGAGGCCCATTTAACACAAACAGATTCATGCAGTTCTGACCATTTCCACGTGGTCACAGTTTCCGACACGGGCCGAAACTGGAGCGACCAAGAAGTACGAGCACTCATACAAGTCTGGTCCGACGAGCGCATATGCAAGCAGCTGGAGAGCTCGACCAGAAAGAGGGACATCTTTGTGCAGATCTCCAACAGGTTAAAGCAACAAGGCATCGAGCGCGACTGGAAACAGTGCCACACCAAGTACAAAAACCTCAAGTACCTTTACCGGTCCTTGCAAAGAGGGAAGACTGACGAAGCCGACCCCAGACGCCTCATGAGGTTTTACGATGAAGTGGAAGCCATTATGAATCACGCTAGTAATGGCTCAACGCACGACGGAGACGCTCTAGCAACGTTGGACGGTTCCGAGGGAAACCACGGGGACGATGTCTACCTGACGAAGACAAAGACAGTGACAGGGGTGGTGGAAGAAATGGATGAACAAACTTGTAGTTCTGATTCTGCGTCTTCTACAGCCACGGATGTTGCGTCGAACACCAACGATCCTGCAACGAAGCTGCATGCGGTCAAGGACAACCGTCTGGATCAGCACCACAGACTGATGAGTGAGCAGACTATCATCGTCGTTTCATTCATCACTTAGCATTTGTCCTTTAAAAACGCAACGATTTTGCCCTTGATTTAACATTTTTCACCTTAAAATGAATTCATAAATGACATAACTCTAAATCAGAATAAATCTAGAAATGAAACATTGAAAACATTTTTTTTTTGTTCAAAACCAGCTCTTTAACATTTAAATCGGCAAACCAAAGTTGAAAATAACATTTTTTAAATCAGAGCTCAGAATAAAAACCCAAAACACACTTTTAACTGTATAATGATGCCGTTTAGTTTTGATCACTTTAAAAAGGAGATAAGTAAGCTTTTCAAACTTCTTTCTAAATAAATAAACACCGTGTTGTCTTAATCTTTTATCCGTTTTTTTGTTGTATGCTGTTTGCAGACACGTCAGAAAGAGAAGATACCGCTGCAGCAAACAGAGGGATGAAGAGGAAAGCTGTGGATCAAGGTTTGAAATATAACTCCATCTGCTATCACTTTGCAAGTCACATGATGTCCACAATTGACTGAAAGCTTTGTAATTGCTGCCTCGGTCCCATGATTTGCCATGGAGGCTCATAATGAAATTACAGATAAAGGCAGGGTTGTAACAAAAGGCATATGAAGCCTGATTGAATCAATCACAAAGTAACTGTCTTTTACATTACTACAAAAACTAAAGTAACCATATATAGTTGTTTGTTTTTTTTACTTGACAACCTACTTTTGATTTTTTTTTTTTTTCAGACCTCACACTCAAGACGCCAGCAAAAAAACTGTACACTGGCCGTGACTCTGCTGATAAAGTGGAGACCCAGTGCAAAGAGGAACAGGAGCACATCCCCATAATAAAGATCAAATCCGTCTGTTCAATGGCCCATCCTAATCCATCCTCACAAAGACAGGTAATATCTACTAATCCAATGTCCCCATCAGTAAAATACCTTCCACAAATGAGATTAACTGAAATCCAAGATACTCTAGAAAACGGCTGAGAAAGTCTATCATGAACGATACACTTGACATTAATTTGACATAAGTAGCCCTACATGTTCATATGATTTTTGCCCCCCCCCCAAAAAAACAAAATTGAACATCTTTTTAGAGAGACTGTGGAAATTATGATCAGCTCTGATCTTTATTCTGCAACATTTGACAGGCTAAAATGGTTAATAAGCCGATTTTAAATGAAAGCTGTGAAGAAACTGCGTTTTCTGAATAAAAACGGGGGAAATTCTCAAGTGTTTTTTAAAGGACAGAATTTCTCCAGCAGTGCCAGAAAAACAGCTTTTCTTCAAGGCGCGCGAGTCAAATCAGTCCCAGTTAACGAGTTTTTAAAAATAACTTTGAAACTTGTTAAATAAAGTCATTTTCTTCATAAATGGAAACATATTTATGAGTTTTCCCCCACGTCTCTTGCTCAGGTAAGACAAGCTCAGTTAAAAGTTTTGACATGTCGCTCCTACAACTTGACTCTGGAGACGTGCTAGGACGTAACTAGCAACCCGATCATTTTTCTTATTCCACACACCTTTACGTTGCTTACCTGTGCTGTAACGCCACCAGTCCCAGAGTCAAGACCTGAGCCACCTCCAGCTGCGTGGGCCACTCTCCCGCAGCAACACACCCAAAAACCCCGCACTCCTCCCCGATGCCAGACTCCTCAAACTCCATGTCACCGTCGATGTCTGTCCCCCCCGGTTCCCCCCGTTAGGCAGACGGACAATCTATCTGCTTTGGCTGTGAGCAATCAGCGTGCGCGTGCGTGCGTGCACGCCGCTACGGTATTGACCGAGCACGTGCTAGTAACGGTACAACGTGGCGGACAACACGGTCAGCTGACGCTGTTAAGTTGCCTCACAAGTCCGAAAAAGTTAAGTTTATCACAAAAAATCGATTCACTTTAAACACAGGAGAGAATCACTAATAAATAAATTAATCAAAAACAGATTTGATCCGATGAGCTACACAACAGAAACACGTGTTTGTTGTCAAATGTATTGATCAGGTCAAAAAACGTCCTATTTCAGTGATGATTAAATTTTTTGATAAGTTATCCTCTCATCAAAGAAGATGGTGGCACTTAAAAGTTTCTCTCGTTAATATTTGATATTGGAGCGTTTTCCTGCCACGTGGTTAGCATTGCGCTGCTGTGATTGGTTGTGTGAATCAGTTGAGGGTCGTGATTGGTTGACAGCGGACGTAAGTTACGGCCGCTTCCCTCCTCTTCTGCTGCTGCATGCCTGCGCGCCTACTGTTGCTTCCCCTAACAACTTGAGAAGCTTTTTGATTTGTCTTTCAGAACTGTCCACGATCAAGCAGGACCATGGCCTCCACTTCAGGTACCGTACGGTTAATAATGCACGGCTAAACTTAAATGTGCAGTGTATTTATATTTATTTGTGTTTTCTTTTAGAGTTGAACATCGGGCAGAAGCTCAATGAGGGAAAGACGAAGCAGATTTTTGAGCTCGTCGACCAACCCGGACTGGTTCTGGTGCAGTCCAAAGACCAGATCACAGCCGGGAATGCAGTGAGGAAAGATCAGATGGAGGGCAAGGCTGCCATCGCCAACAAAACGACGAGCTGCGTGTTCAAACTGCTCCAGGAATCTGGTGAGGACTCGCCAAAGTTGTGTGAAGTTGGTAAAACCAATCAAAACACATTTTGCTGCAGGTTCCCGTGTGGGCTGGGACAGATGTGTCATGCTCACCCTTAGGCAACTTTACCACACATTCCTTGGTCCTGAGTGAATTAAAACCACGTTTTTTGTGAGCATCTAAAGACATGATCTGACTTTAAAGATAAAAATGTCAATGGGATGACAAATGATCAAAGACATCCTTAGACTAATTTACTTTCTGTCAGTCATTGAATAACAGATTTTCCTTTTTTACTGATTCACATTCTGATTGTTTGGTTTTAAATGGAAGAAGTTTCTGAACTGATCTCATGCATGGACACAACTGACAGTCCTCCTGCTGACTTGTGAGGAAGCATGGTGCATGCATGGCTCACATTATTCCAAGTGGATTTCTACCTTGATTTTATTTCTAAGTAATTGGGTAACTTGCAACGATATGCCACTTGTGAGTTTAGTGTGTCAGCCGAGTTGTAGTAATTGCT
Organism: Atherinosoma microstoma; assembly: GCA_037177055.1. Classification (NCBI taxonomy): domain Eukaryota; kingdom Metazoa; phylum Chordata; class Actinopteri; order Atheriniformes; family Atherinidae; genus Atherinosoma; species Atherinosoma microstoma. The sequence goes on along the minus strand of JBBBVU010000015.1, from coordinate 24,402,376 downwards.
GTCTTGTGACTTGCAGTGTGGCAGCTCATAACTCACCAGAGCGTGACCAACCACATCCCAATTAACCAGAATTAAATTCTTGTGCTGAAATCTTTGTGCTTACTTAAGTTTCTAAACTGCTAGATAATATAAACTTAAAGAAATATTATAACATTGGTGGGTATGTTACCTTGATACAGTCAAGTTGAAGCACTTAGTGGAGGCAATTATAAAGTTGGAAAGTTATTTTTTAACATCTGCCTTGTCTTCCAGGCATTAAGACTGCCTTTGTGAAGCAGCACTCCGACACGGCATTCATCGCAGCCCACTGTGAGATGATTCCCATTGAGTGGGTGTGTCGTAGGGTGGCAACCGGTTCCTTCCTCAAGAGGAATCCAGGTGTCAAAGAGGGCTACCGCTTCACCCCCCTGAAGATGGAGATGTTCTTTAAAGTAAGTCGGAAGACTCAGCCTAATTACATCCAATGTGTTTTCAGTCTTAAAGTGTGTTTGTATGCGTGTACTCATCAACAATTCTGATTTGTAGGATGATGCCAACAATGATCCGCAGTGGTCAGAGGAGCAGCTGCTGGAGTCTAAATTCTGCCTGGCTGGGCTCACTATTGGTCAGTGCGAGGTGGACATCATGAATCGCAGCACTGTGGCCATTTTTGAGATTCTGGAGAAGGCTTGGGCTACTCAGAACTGCACTCTGGTGGACATGAAGGTATGCAGTGCAACATCACCCTCTGCTGGTGGTTTTACGGACTTTTTCTCTTTTTTTTTTTTTTTTTCTGACCAGTTGAGCACTATCAAAGTTCTTTTTTCTTTTTACATCCATGTAGATTGAGTTTGGCGTAAATGTGAAAACACAAGAGATTGTCCTTGCTGATGTGATTGACAATGATTCATGGAGACTCTGGCCAGCTGGAGATCGGAGTCAGCAAAAAGATAAACAGGTCAGGGTTCCAGCTTCTTTCTGCTGGATTGCAACACTTTTTAAAAAAAGAAAGAAAAGAATTTAAAAACTTTATTTTCTTATATTTTGCAGGTTTACCGAGATCTGAAAGAAGTTACTCCAGAGGCAATGCAGATGGTGAAGAGAAACTTTGAGTGGGTTTCTGAAAGGGTCAAGGTATGCTGAGCCCCTTGTTCAAATCTAATCTGTGGTCAGCTCATGTTTTAGTGGAACAAATAACTATTAAGCATAAGATTGGCCCTTCAAAACAAAGTAAGAATAAAATTGCATATCATTTAAAGCCGTTTGGCACATTGTTGCACTGCTTAAAGCAGACAAACTGGGGCTAGTATGAAGCTAATGGCTCCTGTGTTGTCTGTAGTTGCTGTTGGTGCCCCAGGCCAGTGGCAGGGTGGTGGTTCTGATGGGCTCCACCTCAGACATGGCCCACTGTGAAAAAATCCGGAAGGCCTGTACCTCTTTCGGGATCCCCTGCATCCTCAGGGTCACCTCGGCACATAAGGGTCCGGATGAGACTCTCCGCATCAAAGCAGAATATGAAGGTGCGTAGTAATGTTCCACATTAGCTAAATAACTCTGGGGAGAAGGGGTCATGTCTTAATATATCTACCCTGCTTTTCTATAGGTGATGGCATCCCCACCGTATTTGTTGCTGTAGCCGGCAGAAGTAACGGACTCGGGCCCGTGATGTCTGGAAACACGGCATATCCTGTCATCAACTGCCCTCCTCTCACTCCAGACTGGGGAGCCCAAGATGTCTGGTCTTCCCTCCGTATGCCAAGTGGTAAGCAGAGTGCTTACTGTATTATCAGCTACTTGTCATTTGTATCCATATTAACCAGGCTTTCCCTCCATTTTTATTTAATTTCCCCTCACAGGCCTCGGCTGCTCCACAGTCCTTTCTCCTGAGGCTGCTGCTAAGTTTGCGGCGCAGATCTTCGGTTTGACCGACCACCTGGTGTGGTGCAAACTGAGGGCCTCCATGCTCAACACATGGGTGGCTCTCAAGCTGGCAGACAAAAAGTTACAGGCCTGCAGCCTCTAAGTGGCTAAAGACCAATTTGAGCCCCATTCCTCAATGTCATGTCTTTGTTTACCCATTAACTGTAGAGGTTTCTGATACACTAATCATTCCATTAAAAGAGAAAAATTAAAACTGTCTTTAATTATGTGTCTGTGCTTTTTTCTTTTTTTTTTTTTTTTTAGTGCAATTGAAGGGCTTCTCCCACAAATGTTTTTAAAGGGGGGGGCAATAAGGGTAATCAATAGCCTTTAAACACAATACTTTGTGAGCCAGTACCATAATTTTGACTTTATATGTCGAAGAGGACTCCCCTTGTTTTATTTCCTCAAGGAAGAGGCAGGGCATACAGTTGTCTGCAAAATTATTCATACCCCTCCATTAAAGAAAAGGCAAAATTGTTAATAGTAATTAAAATAACTGGAGACTGAAAAAAGTAATAATGTAAATTTGATAAATTATAAATTGAAATAAGACATTGTTTTTTTTTTTTTTTACTTGAATTGAAAAAAAGAAAACAATACAGTTCTGGGCCAAAGAGAGCACTTTGCTGATGAACAATGGGCCAAAATACCGGTCAACAGGTACAGAAGTCTGATTGAGGGTTACAGAAAACACCTGATTGCATTGATTGCTCAACAAAATATTAGATTACGAGTGATATAACGTATATTTCTCATTTTTTGCTTGTTTTTAAAAAAATTTTTTATATTGAACCACAATTCAAAAACAATGTCACAATTTTCATAAAATTACTTTTGTCAGTTTCATCTTATTGCAGTGAGGGCTGTTTTTTTTTTTTTCTTCTTTAATGGAAGGGTATGAATAATAACTGTATATTGGCACAATAATTATAGTTGCTAATTACTTGTAGCTTTAAGATTTCTGTATTATTAAGGATACCAGCACCAATCCGTAAACTCTTTGAAATAGAAGTTTAGCAAATATTTCAATCCTTTCAGTGCATGTTAGTTAAACTACACACAGGCAGCAATGTCTGGAAGTGTGAGGCTGTTTTAAATGGAACAGTGTGTATGTAGCACCATCTGAAGGCAATACAACCCATGCCTCAACACAGTACTTGTAATGTGTAGATGTAAAAGGTGTTTTTTTTTCCTTTTTTTCCCCCGTCGTATATTCATATACAGGGTTAATTTATCATTCATTTCCAATTTATAGTAACTAAACCTAAATTTGAATCCTTGTGCAGGAAGATAGAAATAAATAATTTGGTCTTTATCAGGTCTTAAAATGAAGTGAACATATTCTTGGACGAACAACACGAGATACTACGCTGCCATTTACTGGACAAAAATGCAGAAGCACTGTGTAAAACTACACACTGATGTAATAATTTGTAGAGCCAGCTTCAGTAGCAATAACTTGAAATCATTTTCTGTGTGATATCAGTTCATTGAGGTTTGCATCATTCATTTATGCAAAGCTCTCTTAAAGGTCCCATCACATCATTTCAGTCAGACTGAGGTCTGAACTTTAGATCATTGCAGCACCTTGATTTTCTTTTTCAGCCATTCTTTTGTAGGTTTACTGCTGTGTTTGGGATCATTGTCCTGTGTTGTGACCCAGTTCCAGCCAAGCTTTAGCTGTCAGACAGATGGCCTCACGTTTGACTCTAGAACACTCTGGTATACAGAGGAGTTCATGGTCCACTCAATGACTGCAAAGGTCCTGCGCTTGCACTAACTAAACAAAGTAAACATGGTGATGTACATTATTGTCAAACATCTCCACTTTGGTCTTGTCTGTCCACAGGACATTGCATCAAAAGTCTTATGTCTTCACATGCAACTTTGCAAACCTAAGCTGTGCAGACATATCCTCTAATAAGAACATGGCAGAATGGCTAATCCTTCAAGACAAATTGTACTTGTTCTAAATGTTCTGTCATGAACTTTAATATATAACATACTAACTCAGGCCTGTAGTCTGAGGTGTATCTTTTTTGAGTTTTATGGACTAGAAATTTTCTTATAACTCTTCCCAGATTGGTGGGCAGCATGATTTTTAGACCTGGGAAGGACCAGCTTTCTTTTAATGTCCTAATATGTAAAAACCTTTTGACTAAAAGGGGACATACTTTCTTTGTCACACAACTGTACTTGCACTTCCCCCATTCATAAGTCACTCATTGTATCCTTTTTCATAAAATCAATTTTTACAGACTTGACTCTCTCATCTCTGTATATCTTTTATCTAGTAAGTTGCAGGATGTCAGATTGGCCACAAGAGAGAGCTTTTGAGCTATGTTCCCAGTCTAAAATCTTTACCTTTCATTTTGTTCCAGTAGTTTGCAGCCAAGGGGGATGAGTCAGAGTATTGTGTCACCATTTCATTTGTTCTTCTATGACAGCATAGCTTTCCTTTTGATAGCAAATGATGGATATAATGACCTATGGTGAGCTAAATCTTCACTCACATGTGGGTGGCACTTGGAGGGTGGAAGTGCTGCTGGTAGAGTGTGTTACTGATGAGTGCATGGAGGATGAGATTTGATACAGAACTCTCCATGTTTTTAATCTGGTTTTGAATTTCATGGTTAAATGTTCTACTTACTGAGCAACAATCAGCCTCCCTATCTCCCACTCCATATGAACAGAAAGAGCTGAATTGTAGCCACAGAGCTGAAATGGACATACTGTGTAAGTCTCTGTGACTCCAGGTTTCCTTGACAACAGTAACATGGCAACAATCAGTATATACAATAATCTGCCTTTCCTTTGCTGCTCCTTCTCTTATTGCCATACTGAGCTCTGAAGGTCTCTTATTCCCATCTGTTCTTCCCGGACTTTGATTATTTCACTGCTTACCATCGTCATGGAAACCATACAAGCTTAGATTAAATAAATGCAATCATTTGCAAGGTCTAACCCACTAAAGATTTGAGAGTATATATAGTCATGACCCTATCCAGGGCTTGTGTTGTTGTTTAATGTGATTTTCTCTTCCCTCTTAAAGCTAATAAGCAAACTATGACCAATTGTATAATAACAAAGATCAAGGCCAGCATGAAACGAATTTCTCAGGACTCAAAAAAGCTATTTATTTAGCTCGCAAAACTTCAAGGGTGGCAAATAAGTATCACTTCTACAGCTTATTTACATGTTTTCTACAACAGTACTTGATCTTTTCTTTACTTGAGTCTGGTCCGTTATACAAAATTACTGTATCATCGTAGAGATAAACATCACTAACTATTGTTTTCTTTCCTCTCTGTGCATAATGATCTTACAACATAGAGGAATAACATCCTGTTAAAACTCATCTTCACACCTCCTCTGTCACTCATCCTCCTCTCTTGTCCACTAAGTGCTGTTCCACTCCCTCTCCCTCTCTGTTGGTACACTACATCACTTCAAACTATTTCTGCTTACAATCAAAGAATTGAGCTCCTTTCCGTGCACCATCACAGCGCCCCCAGGTCGTGGCACGAGCGGGACTTCTGCCTCAGGAACTTGCTTACTTCTCGCTCCCGTGGGTACCGTGGTACCAAGCTTGTCAGGAAACGTTTGGCACGCGAGGTGATGCTTGCACGTTGGCCCCCTCCGCTCATGTCCTCCGCACTGGTCCCCGGAGGCCATGGGGGCTGACCTCTGGCTAGTCGCACTGCACACTCAAGGAGCTCTGGCGTGCGATGATCCAGGGAGGCGGAGATCTCCAGATACAGACAGTTGAAGAGGGCAGCGCTGGACATGGCTTCTGATGGAAGAGATGCACAGATGGTGAATGAACAGAAATGTCAGAACTGTCAGTTTAGATCTGTGGAGTCATTAAGAGCTTAAACATGGTACAAAAACAACACATACAATGCATTAAGATATGCTCAATTTCAGATTGATGTAAGCAATACACTTTTTAAAAAATTGTATAATGCTAAAAAAAAGAACTGGCAGAACACCACAAGTCTGTAAAAGAGAATCACGGCAGTTTCCAAAAGTAGTGATATTAAGGAGGAAGGCTTCACCACTCTGTTAAAGACTCTGTTAAAGACTCCACAATTCCAGTATGCAACATTAAAGAATTTGCGGATGTAAGAGAATGAGGAGGAATGTCTTTACTGGAAGAGACAAAGTTATTTTGCATTTTGATCTTCAGGCCATCAGGCAGCATTTCACTAAAATCAGACACAGTTGGGGGGGTGGAAATCATTTCATGGGTTTAGAAACACTTCGGAAACCTGTTGTCACAAAACTATCCTTGTTGGCATTGGATAGGTCGCCGGTCCACCACAGAACAGACACAAAGACAGATGTACATGAACATTCATGTGCATACCTACAAGTATGTCTCACTATGGTCTAATTCCAGTTCTTCCATTTTTTTTACCCCCTCCATTTTGCAGAGGTAAGACTCCCTCTTTCAGATATCAAACAGTAGTGGCCATCTAGCTTTTCATCAAGGATTAATTGTGATGGCTTGTTGACTACTACTCCTTGATCTCTAACAGAAAAAAAGAGGCAACTGACCAACCTGAAAAAAGAAAAAAAGAAAAAATGGAGATGGGGATCCAATCTCTGCACAAAAAGGCCAGAGCCTAGGTTTGAGCCTAAAATCTTCTAGCTGTGAGTTGATAGTGCTAACCACTGTAGACATAAAAACTTATATATAGAAACAGGATAGAGAAACACTGCCACCAGCCAGCCAGCACATAAGATGCCTGGTATGAAAAGATGTCACGATCGTGATAAACAGAACTGTATATATACAGAACACATACACAACTGAATCAAAAAGAAGCAGAGTGGGTGGATGGGGTGTTTGCCAGCCGAGCTTAAAGCAGGTTATGTTGAAATTCAGTCTGCAGTTGTTTACTGTTTTGAGCCGCACGATTTCTTTACTTCAAGGGAAAATGTCCCGTTTATTTAATGTGAACCAGCAAACAGCAGATATTTGGACATTAGCTAACCTAAACAAGGCACAGACAGAAAACTGTAATTACTCTAAAATACCTCAAAGATCCAGAAAATAATAAAATACCTCATGTAGGCTCTGTTACATGGATGCTGTAAAATCTGTATGAATGTGGAGAGGCAGTGCAGTCACAATGAACGCTCTCCAGCTTGAACTGTAATTGTGGCACCCTTCATACTCCCACGCTGCGATTTACATTTACGATAGTGTTTACTGACAAAGAGCTGAACCCCCCCCCCCCCCCTCAATGGAAACGAACCATGAAAGAGGTGAGAGAAAAGGGAATATGAAGAAGATGACAACAGGAACTTCATCCCACCTTGACACGAGACCTCGCGCGTGCGAACGAGGTCGCTCTTGTTACCAACGAGGATTATGGGAGTCTGGGGCTGATTCTCTCTCAGGAGAAGTCGGAGTTGAGCGGTACGGTGGAAACTACGCCTGTCAGTCACCGAAAACACCAGGACACACACCTCACACTGGAGAGCTGACAGGTCCTGTGGAACAAGTAGGAGAAACACAGCCAAAAACATGAGTGCTGCTACTACGGGAGCTGAAAGATTAGTTTGAAACACCTTGATAAAACGTGTAAAAATTAGTAGAACATGAGGAGTGACGTGGTGATGTTCTTAGGAATGAAAATCTTTTAGAAAAACATTTATATTCCCATCACTCTCCTGTTCAGAGCCTACAGAACAACAGCAGAGTTGCTGCTTGAGGATTTCTAACATTTCTTGTTCTGAACTCCTGAAAATGAGAAGGCACCGCTGTAGAGACTGCAGCAAAACCTTAGAGACACACACATAACCTCAACCTTTCCAAGCAGTAATGAGAAGCCAGCCTCTAAAAATAACTGAGCATGAAAACATTTCTGAAGAATCCTTCTCAGAAAACAGATTAAACACGAGCCTGCCTTCAGTTAGTGCTGCCATCATCCACTGACTTTTTACGTCATTTAGCTAATGTCCCTCATTGAGCAGAGACTAAAAACGCGCTCTGACAAGACACATGATTATGATCCAGGAAGAAAATGAGTAAATTCCTTATAGTGCCACATCAAATAGTTTGTAGAACCAAGAGTCACATTTAAGAATCGATATAAAGAAGATTGTCTGTGTCATGATGGTATATACAGCCCTTTTTAAATATTCACCGAAATCATAAACACTTATGCAGTCATGTGGATCACCCACTCCGTGGGCGACTCCAGCTTACGTCCACACTTTGAACTATGCTCAAGGGAAAAGAGGAAGAAGCATGCAAGACAACCTAGTGAGCTCTGCCAAAGAGATGCACATGCAGCAGATTTACTATTCTCTTTCTGTCACAGGGTTTCTCTGAGCAAGTCGTCCATTTCTGTCACATGCTGCCAGATACTGTGCCGTAAGCATCTTTTATGCTTTCTTTTCTTTTCTCCTTTACATTCTTGATGTTTTACCACTTTTACTCGGCAACATATTGGCAGTTTAACATCTTGAGTTATTTTCTACATGTATTAGCAAGTTCTTGTATTAGTCGTAAACCAACAGCATGGTCACAAACTTGTGTTTGGATGAGTAGAGGAATGGATGCTTTAAGATGATGTCCATTGTGTTTCTGCAAATAAAATGAGGCTGTTTTAAGCTTCTTCATAAAATATCCAAGACTTCAGCCAAAATATATAAATATACCATGGTGAAGATGTAAAAAAAAAAAAAAGAACTTCAGTCACTGTGCACACACTGTACAGCTGCAAAGAGGGCTTAGTGGACTAATGAGGGTGCAGGGAGCAAGGAGAATGGGAACCATGAAGTGTTGTTTGGCTCACCTGTCTCCAGTTGTCATAGATAATGATGGTGCTCTCCTCATCATCCACGGTGACTGTGTGAACATAACCTTCCCCTAAGGATAAGGACAGGAGCAGATAGGTCTCAGATGGGAGATGAATGCTGTTATCTATTTACTCACTGTTCACAGCACAAAATCGATGTACACCACACCTTCCCACAGCATTTATTCTACCAAACACGTGGTTTTGTACCTTCAGAATCCACGGACGCAGTCCTATCTACGTCCCCGGCGAGGGCGATAGCCAGAGAGGATTTCCCCACGCCGTTCTGCCCCAGCAGGGCGATCCTTAATGGCCCATCAGGTCTGCCCTCTATAGCCACAATCGGGGTGTCATCCAAGATGGAGCTGAAACTATGTGGTGAAACCGAAGGCCCAGCTGCACCTGATGTCCAGTCACAGTCATCGTGGACAGCTTCTTCTCGCCTGAGTTGGTGCTTTATTGGCAGAGGAGTGCTTCCTCTGCGAACTGTCGGGGTGCTGGACAGAGTCATACTATCACACTAGAGAGGAACACGGATGGATTGTCTCATCATTATGTAACATTAAAAGCCACTTTCAGCTTGAATTAAGTATTTCTCATAACTTGAAACTACACTTTCAAACATCTTATGCAGAAAGATTATTATTCTTATTTCATAAGACTCCACACAGAAAGGCCACTGTTTCAAACGCCTCCCGAGCCCGAACCAGCAATCCCCTCTGGCTCAAACTCAGCCCAGGACTCAAACCAGCAACCTTCTTGCTGTGAGGCTGCAGTGCTAACCACCACACCACCGTGCAGCCCTAATAAAGCTAGTATTCCTTTTATTTGATTTATAAATGAAAGAAAAACATTTGGAAGTTATTCTTTGAAGAGCAAAGTTCTCCATGTGGCCTTTGATTAAAAAACAACAGCAATCACAAATTTCACAAAAGAAACAGCATCCAGCATGCTGCTGAGTAGAATATACATCACACACTTGTGCTCTGTGCCACTTTAAATTTGTTGAGATAACTTGATTTGAGTGATTGTAAATAGTGAATAATGCCTTTTACTGGTGCTGACTTTTCTTTTTAGATGTTTAAAGGGAAAACAAGCTTGTCAAATCAAAATTTTCTGGTATGAGTGCCAATAACCTATGTTCAAAATTAAATTAAACCAGCATTCAAATTGGATTGCTTTAGATTAAACAAATAAAACCAGTGGATTATGTTAACTCTGAGATAACATAATTTACTGATCTAATCTAACACCAGAAATAAAGTAAGTAAGTATAATATAACATCAAATCCACTGAGTGACAATACAATACAAGAAAGAAACATGTTTCACGTTTTTCCCTACAAGTGTAACACAATATTACACAGAATGTATATTTTCAGCTTTTAAGCCACTGATTCATATAGTCAGGGGTGTCAAACTCCGGTCCTCGAGGGCCGGAATCCTGCAGGTTTTCTATGTATCTCTGCTCCAACACACCTGA
>JBBBVU010000015.1:24377788-24392161 GCA_037177055.1 Atherinosoma microstoma | reverse complement strand
TATCCTTTTAATTTGAGTCAGGTGTGTTGAAGAAGGAAACATTGAAATCCTGCAGGACAGCAGCCCTCGAGGACCAGGCTTTGACACCTGTGATATAGATATATATTGAAAATGTTGTAAAATTATGTTACTTTAATCATAAAGGCAGTCATTGAATATGTTGCTACCATAAAACATAGCAGAAAAAAGAACTTTAAAACATTACTGCGAATTTAAAAAACCTGCAGTATTTGAGTCACCGAAACCGATTGGACACAAAGTTTTACGCTACACCTAGAGCGAAAACACTATGGCCACTTGGTAAATGCCAACCTCATTTTGTAAAAAGTGGAGTCATTCAAGACTATATATATATATTCGTCATATGGGTAAGTGTTTTAAATTTTAAGATGTTAAACAATACAAAAAGAGAAGGAAAAATGGTTTTGAGCTGTCTGAGCTAACTTGTGGCTAACCGTTCCTGTTTTGCTAATTGGCGCTAGCAGGCAGTGAGCTATATAATTTTCAACAGTTTATCACAAACACAATTGAAGGGATGGCCAGTGTAATTTAACAGTGGAAAAAAGAGCTAAACGAAGCTTTGAAGTTCCTTTAGGCTCTTATATACCTAAACAAGTAATTGTTCGTATTACTTTTCGAATTCCACACTGTAACAACATGAATTTCTTGCACATTATAATAGAACCAATACCCAAAGGATAGTTTTTTTTTTTTTTTTCCCCCTCAGAAACTCCAAGTCTAGTATTTTGTAATGCAGGACACCCACATCCTGCACCACCACCCACCTACAACGTATGCATGCACACTTGACAGTATACAAGACTGTAAATCGTCAGAAACAACAATGCTGCAAAATTGACTGTCTTATTCTGTTACAAAGGGTTTAACGTGCCCCCTACCTTGTTTTCCTTCTCCTCTTTGCCGAACCAGTTTTCGGGCACATCTGTCGGCATCTGCAAACTGAAATCAGTCATTGGGAATAAAGGGTCCAGAATAAACCGGGACTACCCCTCTAACCCACCCCTCTGACTTTATGAGCCCCAACCCAAGCAGTCCGATACGGTCTCTCACCTGTCAGGTGTCTGTCGGCAACTACAAAGTAAGCACGTATTTCTCCCTTGCGCGCGCTCTCTATCTTCCCTCCCAAGCGTACTCTCTCCCTCTCTCTCTCTCTCTCCCTCTCTCTATTTGCTTCAGTGTCTTGTCTCTTTCTCTCTCCTGCTCTGTGTCCTTAGGTTAGGGCCCAGGTCCAGCTCTGCAGTCAGCACAGTCATTCATCACTCCACACTCACAGTTGTGTGACTCACTAACTTGACACCTAAATGCATCCAGATCTGGATTTTCTTTTTTTTTTTTTCTTGCTGACAAAAAATGAGATTGGACAGCACGAGGACTCACTTTCTATAGGTGTTTGCTGCAGGTGCATGCGGCTTATGATTAAAAGCAGAGCAATAATGAAGACGGACAGCGGGGAAGAGTGCTGTAGAAAGATGCTTGTCACAAAGCACTTTTTAACCTCTTGGAGATTGGGGAGCAATACAGAACATGGCCTCTAGGGGGCAATGCAAGACAAGCGTTCTCCTTACTAGTTTGTTACGTTGAGAAAATGTGCGTATCCTTGGGGACTATGTTTAAATGGTTGCATTAGGGTATGCTCACCTGCATTACAAAGCTTTGACAGCCTATCTACTAGTTAACAAACTATATTACTCAGCCTTATCCTTTTGCGTCCTCCCACAAACACAAACAGACACCAAACATTTTCTTAATAGACTCGTTTACATTGTGTTAAATTAAGTATTTTATGTGTCATGGTCCAAAAGGTGTATTTGGATGTATTTTCTGTCAGAATGTGAGTGTGACCACGAGCAGTGGTGTGCCCCTCCCACACAATGCCACAATAGACTCCGGCAGTGAGCAGCCAGGGCGCTATTATAGCCCTAATCCTGCTCTTATTATACAGGCCAGAGAGAGAGCGAGAGACACAGAGAGGGAGGTAGAGATGAAGATGAGGTCATCCCAAACAGTGTACACCCAGGGTCACTGCCTCACTATAGAGGCACAGGGGATAAAGAGAGAGATGGAGCCGGGCATGTGGCTGCAGAGAAAAGGCCTGCAAGAGACTGAACGTGGTAGATGCTCAGATAGGGGGATGGAGAGGAAAGGGGGTTAAAACGTACGTGCAAAGGTGTACAAAAACAAAATGACCCATGACAAGGATGTTAAAGAACTTTGTTTATTTCATAGGCATATGAAACCACACTACAACAGGAGCAGGAAACCATGACAATGGTCACTATTTTTTGTCATAATGTTAATTCTAATCAAAATTGGATTAAAGAATAAACTGTAGGAAAGTAAAAATACACACTAATGGAATAAAACCAATAAAATAATTAGAACCAGTACATAAATAAATGATAAATACTGAATAAATAAGTGTATAAATAAAAGAACAATTTATTGAACCTACAACCAAACAAAATAAATATCTCTAATGCATGAAATCTGGCAATAATTTCATGGTACAGTTAAGAAAGTGTCTCCATGAAGATTTTGTTTTCTTTTTTTTTGTGCATTTTTTTCATCCCTGCAGCGGTAATTTATCATTGATAGCCCACAGTACCCAAGTCCACAGTGACCAGCTCTGTGGTGCTGCATTTTACATCAGATATGGTGATCGTCCATAAAAAACAGAGGTGTTCAATCTGCCTAGAAAAAGCTTCTTTACTCTGGAGAGCTGGACACAACCACACAAATCATGCCACACTTTTTTCCTTTTCTCTAACTCTTTTTTTTTTTTTTTTTTTTTTTAGCTGCTGGGATTAGCTCCTTAGCCTCTTTCAACAATTGCTGTCGCTTTAGTTAAGCACACTACCCGCCGCACGTCTCTGTGTCAAATGTCAAAACCCACATTTGAGAGCAAATAGCAAATCTATTCTGTCACTGTTATTGGCTGAAAGTCACCATTTACATCTAGCAAAAAGTCGATTTCTTTGCTAAAACACAAGAGCAATATCTTCATTATCCATTTAGCACAATCACTGGAAGATCCCCATGAAAGGTATCCTTGTACATTCTTTAATCTATGATTATTCTTCTTTCTTTCTTTTTTTACAAAGAATAACAAGTTTTGGTGAGCTTAAACACTTTGGTAGGCAACTGTGAAATATTAGCTGGCAAATATTCAACTGCATGCCATGGACACTTTATCCAAGCCCATACCACTCCACATATCACCACTGCACTACTCAGACCTCTGCAGCTTTAGCAGCTTATTGTAAAAAAAAAAGAAGAAATAAGAAAAAAAACTACAGTGAGCCTCAACCACTCATTTGGAGAGCACAGTCCAGATATAGTATAATATTGCATAGATAACATGATCAGCAGTGCGAGGTACTATGATAGTTTTATTGCAAGATAAAGAATTTTTGATGTTTTTTTTTTTACAGTCATGCTTGTCAACTGTTGCATTGATATCACTAGCATTAAAGCTCTCAGCCTTTTTTCAAAAATATTTTTGCATTCACAGTCAAGTAAATCTGAGTCTTTAAAGCAGCCTACGGCTGAGTCCGACCCCATGAATGAAGTCAATTCCCCTTCTTTCACTCAAAGGGATGTTTTTCACAGTTGTATAGCCCCCCCCCCCCAAAAAAAAAAAAACTACCTGCCAAAACCTCTCTTCCACTTTCTCTCTCACGACAAACACAAGCACGAGTGCACACACATACACATCCTTGTTTTCCTCCAAGTCTGATTACTTGTCAATTATTGCTCCATGTTGGTTGCTTTTTTGTCCTCCCTTCCTCACTTTGTGGATTAAACTCAGAGGAAATAATCAGGGGGCGGGGAAGGTGGGTTGCTGGTGCGCGATGGAGGGGCGTCGCTGCCAGTGCTGTGGTTTGTGCTGAGGAGCTTCTCGTAGCGAGCCTTGTAGGCGTCTCTTTCCCTCAGCACTCGAGTCAGCTCACACTGTAACTGTTCCAGCTGAAGGGAAGTGGGAGGGAAAAAAGGATATGACTATAGTTTCTTTGTGCTTTGCTGAGCAACACCGCAGAGATGGTGACTTTGTATGACATATTTTGGCAGGAAAGTAAGCTCAGTGTGTCAACAGTATTGTCAGATACCTTACGGTTTACTGTCCTCACCCCTTTAAGATTGCAATTTCCAAATAAGTACGACTGATGCTAGATTTAAAGTGTGTAAAATGTAGAATGAAGGCAGATAACATGAGAGGAAATGCAATGTTTACACATGTGTGTTTACCTGTTGCGTGAGGACATGTTTTTCGGACTCCAGAGCATGGCGGTGCTGCAGACGTTTGTAGCGGCAGGACTGGGCATAGCCACGGTTCTTTAGCGTGCGACGTTTCTGCTTCAGGCGCACCACCTCATCCTTGCTCACTCCACGCAGGTGTCGATTCAGCTCGCGCACCGACAGGCTCACCAGCTGCTCATCAGAGAAGCGCTCATTCACCCCACACTGCTCAGCAGATGGAGAAGGCACACAGAGAGAATATGCTGTTTCTCACCGGTAATTGGCAATGAGACACATGCAGGAAATGACTGGAGGTGTTTGTGTGTGTGTATGTGTGTGGTTATAGGAGTGTGAAGTGAATCTGTCCAACATTCAGATTTATATATCTGTAGATAGAATTGTGATGTGACAACTGTGCATATGATGTGTCAAACTGAGTGTGGGTGTGTGAGCATGTCTGTCTGTCAGGGGGCACATTTCAGCACCACATGCCCATAATCTGTCATGTAATCTGACTAAGTGTGGGTGACAGTTATCAGGATTACACACGGCAATAATAGCAGATATTATCATAAGCTCACACTGTGCTCTACATAAAGATCCATCCAGACATCTTGATCACCCAGCACACAGATTACAAACCTAATTTACCTTTTTGAATTACATCCGATGGAAAACATCCAAGACTGAATTGTTACTAACTTACTTAATGTAGCTGCAAGCAGAAATAAAATGGATGTGTTTATCAACAGCTCTTTAGTTTTCTGTGGCCATCAATAAGGAAGCTGCTTTACAACAGCTACTTAATACTGATGTAGTAAAGCACAGCTAAACTAATGTAGCATATCTCCTGACAAATGGGGAGTAATTGAAACCATGTGCGTCAAATCTCAGGTGATTTAAACTATATAGTAGATTCATCTAGCATCTGCAAATATCAATATATACTGGGACGATTTCACAGTCTAATTCAAAGACTTTGTACTCTGAAAGGAAAAATCTAAACTTGTATCATTACTTGTTGTTGCTTTGTTGGAAGCAAGGCTTAATGGTACTTTAGATAGATGCACACATAAATAACCATGCTCTACTGTCCTAATCCTAATCCTTCATTGCATGATCCCTCTCTCCTTCCGCCCAGCCCTCACATGCAACACCGTCTTCACCTCCACATATTCCTCATTGTTTCCTGATTAAAGCAACTTGTTGAGCATCATCATCATCACTCATTAGCTTATCTCATCTAATCTGGATTCACTTGTACCTGACTGACTTGGTGGTGATGATGGTGATGGTTGCCATGCATGGGGTGGTGCGGATGATGCTGGTGATGGTGATGCTGATGGTGATGAAGGCGGCCCTGAGGGCTGAGGGGTTGCGGGTAGGGGCCCGAGGCAGGGGCAGCGTTGGGGAGCGAGGGTTGGGCAGATGACAGGAAGACAAGTGGGCGATGGCACATATCTGCTGCCTTGGCGCAGGAAATGTCTCCTCCGCTGTCGCTGCTAGAGTCTCCCAGGTTGCTGCTCGAACTTTGTGAAAGACCTGGGAACTGAAGACGGGGCAGGGAAGAAGACATTGTCAACTCTTCGATGTCTACGTATGGAATAAAAGAGAAAATAGCCTTCACACAGGGATGGTTGTCACCTGTGAGCTGACAGCTGCAGCAGCTGAGTTTAGCAAAGCCTCCACGGCATCCTCACAGCCCAAGAAGCCATTCACTGGCCCCCTCTCTCTGTCCCCTCTCTCTGGCACTCCTCCTAAGGCCCCCAGCAATGTGGCGGGCCCCGTCACCTCACCTCCAAACTGTTGTTGCAGCGCCGCCAGCCAGATCAAGTCCTCCAGCGAGGCAGGGGTAGGACCCTGAGGGCCTCCGTGGGCCGGGCTGCCCTCCACGTTCCCCTGAGAGCCGGAGCTGATGCCAGACGTGAAGCTGTTGGATATGGAGAGGGGGAAGGAGATGGAGGAGGATGATGAGGAGAGGGAGGAAGAGCCTGAGGGCGGCGGGTGGGCATCACTGAGCGTAGGCGAAGGTGGCAACGAATTGTAAGGACTAGAGCTCAAACTGGAATCCTGTGGAGGGTGACTGGTGTACGGAGAGCTGGAGGGGTCATGGGAGATGCCAGTTTTGGGATATGCGCATGGAAGGGGGAGCGGAGGAGTGTCAGATTTCACCTCAAACTTGAGGAGATCAAAGTCATTTAGGTACTCCATGGCCAGAGGACTGGGGGGGAGAGAAGGCATGGGGAGGGAAGGAGAGGACATTGTATGTGCTGCTGCGGCCGGTGGGAGCTTCAACAGGGTTTTTCCGTATGTCAGGATTGTTGGAAAGCCCACGCTTCTGCCTCAGTGCGGCTCATAGACAGCAGCAGGGGTGATATCAGGAAGTCGAATGGTTTGTTAGTTTCCTCCTTGAGGAACCGAACGTCCACTTTTCCCTGTGTCTGTTTCTTTCGTCCTGAAGAAACAAAGAAATAGAAAAAAGAGACTGTTTTGGATATTGGGCCAATAGATGGAAATAATCAAATCAATAAACAACGTCCAAAAAGCCTAATTTGTATAACTTTATAATTAGATAACTCCTATAAAGGGTAGCTGTAAATCATATTGATGCTCATCTCATATATTATAATGTTGTTGGACTCCCAGTAGCAGTAGAACTTATTTCACACATACTTCTTTTACAAAACTTGAGGCATACATTACCCAGAATGCATTGTTAGTTAGCGTGAGATTGTTTGTTCTGACCCAATCAATCCTAACCCTAACGACCAGTCCTCCAACATACTCAGTCCTTAACCACCAATAACAGCAAAGTGTCTCTCCCATTTTATCCATGTCTCCGATCCAATTTAGCCTTAGCCTCGTGAGATTTAGATGACATGCTAACGTAGCCTTAAGCTGCTAGCCTAGAATGGAGATGAGTGGGTTGTGCAGATGTAACATGCTCACCTTCCATTTTTTATTCATTAATTTTTTTCAAAAATGGTTATTTTTAGGGCCCTGGGAAAGACTGGTAACCTGTCCAGGGTGTACCCTACCTCTCGCCTGCTAATTGCTGGGATAGGCTCCAGCCCCCCGCCACCCTGAATTGGATTACGCGGTACAGAAAATGAAAGAATGAATGTTCTTTTTAGTCTAAATGATGTTGCCTAATCTTACATCTCTTCCAGTCTTTTTTATTTGACTTTGCACTGTTCATTTTGAAGCTGGTAAAGGCTTAATACAACTTTTTCCTCATATACATGCCACTGCCTTTTATGAGATTTGAAGCCCCTTAAATCCACTTCAGGACCACAAAAAGTTATTTATAACCAATATGTTGACATCAACTTTTTATAGACTATACAACCCAAAAAAGTCCTCTAAGTAACGAGCAAAGCATATATATATGATACATTAACCTTCTATAAAACCTATATCCATAGCTTATAACCCTTGAATAATTAAAAAGTGCAACTGAAGTGTTATTTTTTTTGGTTTAAGTTAGTATCTTAGACATCTATGATATGCATTATTGGCAAATTGCATCTGAAGACGCTTATCTGCAGCACACTCCCTCTACCTCCATCTTAATGCACACATGTATAGGACTTTACACACATGCACACTCCCATACACGTGCATGCTTATTGAAATATCAGAACTATTGAAACACATCGACAAGCCCTTTGGTTCATACTTAAAATATTTATACTAAGTAATATAAACTGTTATCTGTCAATCTGTAAATGAAAAATACTTCAAGTTTCTTTTTTTAAGAATGGTCTCTTTGGCCTGTCAGGTGTTACATTTTATACATCTTTATGACAGATTAATTTTAATATATCACATTTACAAAATCATACATCAGTACATATAAAATGAAATATTTGTGTTAAATAATTTCACTTAACTCATAACCAGCTAAAGCACAAGAATTGAGAAGTATTAATCATTTTTGATGGAAAGATCTACAAGTCTCCAGAGAGCAAATCCAATTACCAAGAGGTTCAGACTTTAATCCAGAGCCAGAGACTTTCTAAAAATGAATTAAAACATTTTTATACAGCCGGAAAAATAAAAATCTAGTTTCGGTGAAAATTGTTGTTAACTTAGAAGTTACATATAAAGACTTAGATGTTGGTAGTAAAGTGGAGAGGACTAGCAGGTAAATTGACAATACAATAGGTTATTAATCTAACAAGTCAAAATATTCCAACAAAGCTGCACAAACTCAAACAACCAAGTGTCTGCTCACAAAATGGAAAGTTCAATATTTCCAACCTACTCTACACTGGTAACTACTTATAAGAAAGCTGTGGACCAGCAAAGCCTTTTCCACCAACTCTAATTACAGACCTTCAGATTTAATTGTTGTTATTATCAAAATGAACTCCTAATTAGAAATCCACCTTCGACTGGTGCCTCTGCTGCACAGCTCATTAGTTTTGCCCCCTGTGGGTCAAAATGCATTGTAAAAGAAAGCAAACAGTGACAGGGCTCCATGAAGGCCTCGGCCTGGCTCTGGACCAGAGTCACGGCAAAAACACGCTCATGAGAGGAAACAAAAAGTAGAATGAAATTAGGCAGAGATGAAGGTCTGAAATGAGAGACAAACAGTTAAAGTGAATGAAATGATCCTACCGTCGGTCATAGAGATGAAGGATAGTTATGAGTTCCTTTCAACATCCCCACCAGACACACACACGCACACAAAAATAATCGACTGACTGGTTGACTGACACGTTTTGAAAGAGACACAGAGGAAACACAGAGTGTATGCGTGTGTGTGTGTGTGTGTGTGTGTGTGTGTGTATGTGTGTGCATGTGAATGTAGATAGCTCTCTGTCACTGAGTGCCACTGCCCCCTTTCTTTCTCTCCCCTCTGCTGCAAATCCCTGTTTGCAACAATCCCCTCCTCTCTCTGTCTCCCCCCTCATCCCTCTCTCATGGTTCACAGGCATGTTCACACTCTCTGGCAATGTCTCGCTCCCTCTCTCACTGGTGTCTGCTGTTCTCTCTTTATTCTATTTCTCTTGTCTTGTTTCTTTTCTTTTCTTGTATTGCTCAGGCTAACACCTACACATTCCCATCTCTCTCCTTTTGTTGTTGCATATTATCTCTTGCAAAAAATAAAATAAAAACCAGAATATTTTACAGTGTGCCACAGAGATGTGCTATTTGTAACAATTGTGATCATTCTGACACTGTTACAATGTGCAATTTCTGCACGCACACCCTTCCACAGCAAGTTATGCTGACAAATTAGATTCTGCTTGTCATTTCAAGGTTTATGATTACTCACTCATGGCTGAGTTGAAAAAAATATGTTGTGTTGCCACAAGTTAAACTTTAGACTCTGTGCTGCCTCACTGTGGACGTTCACTTACCGAACTGAGCTGTGAGGGAAGAGAAGAGGATATATATAATGTAGGAGGAAGTTAAACTGTGAGTAACAAGTGTTCATAGTGACACAGACTGGAGACGTAAAATACATCTTTTACAAGTGTTCCTTCAGTTTTATCATTGGAGGGTTGTTATGTTTCAAATGAGGATTATACTCACAAAGTGTACAGATGGCTGGCAAATTAAATACAATTTTATAGGTTTCTTAGTAAGTTGGTTAGCCACTACATGGTGTTAGCTCCACAGGTCAGGAAACTTATATTTAGAAGGATATTCCTTCATATCTAGCTTTAATGATGACGGTGGAGGACAAAGTTTAACGTCGGCCCAAAACCTCCCACAGATTTTAAACTGGATGGAGAACTTTTAACCATCATATCTGAATCATTTTCATTCTTGTCTAACATGTCACCCTTTAACAAACCTCATTCTCAGCTCCACAATTTGCCATTTAGTCCATCAGGTCTTGCTAATAAAACTGCATTTTCCATTTTTCTTGCCACCTTTTCATAGGTTTCGTCACTCATGATAGAGTCATGATTCCCTTTCAGATCAAAATGACTAATAAACTCTGGGAATCAAGGTTATCTGTCCACACATCCTTTTTATTTTGGTCTAAATGCCCAGGATGTTGTTTGCAGATGTGATTTGTAGTGGCTGTCCTTTGGTTGCAAAGCCCCTTCAGCACTCTTTTCATGTCTTATGGACGAGAGGGTTTACTTCCTGGAAGAGAGAACTCACAAATCGGATAGGAAAGTTTGTTTATAGGAGATAAATTATCACTCGGAGCACCTTAGTATTGATTTGCAATAACTCTTCTTTATAAGGGAACAAGAGAGCCCAAATAGGAGCAAGATGATCCCTCAGGATACAGCAAAAGAATCACATCTTGTCTCTATAAGTGAAGGGCTCCGTTTTTTTTTGTGTTTATTTTTATATATTTGCCATCTCTCTTTATAATGGACTCATAATAAAGGTTTTGACTATTAATCTTAACCAATGGTCTTTAAATCTACAAATTACTGCAATTTTACAGGCTGCAGCATGAAGTAGTAATATGATATATGATGCAGTGTATCAACAATAACATAATGGTATGAAAAAAGTCTCACTGTATAAGAAATGATTAAAATTTTGATAATGAAGAGATTTTTTATAACATCTAAATTAAAATCTGTGGTGTAATTATATGTGATTAGCGGCTCAGACATCCAAATATGCTCCCAAATCTAATGTAAATTTAATTGAATTTAATTACATGCACTGAGTATTATAATGAAAATGGGGAAGCATCAGAGCTGAGCTCACTTTGAGAGAGCACTTTGTAATTTCAACCCTTTTAACAGCCAGTATGAATTCTGTGGGAATTTTTGTTTTTGTTTTGCTTTTTACATTTCATTGATTTATTGTAATTATCATTAATCAAACTTTTAAATGAATAAAAAAAGAATTCTTGACAGGCATGGAAGCCAACCAAAACGTATTTGCTTTAACACACCAGTTTCATGCTGGTGTGTTTCATGCTCATAATGCATAAATAGTTTTGGTATTTAAATGTCTAACAATGTGAGTACAAACTAAAACATTTCCCCAAAGGAGTGAACATTTTCCTTACAAAATCACCCAGCCCCTTTGTCTCCACACTACACTTCCTCTTTCATTGGGCCTAAAATTGCATGATTATTTCTGGGTTTTTTTTCTATTTTCTTTCCTTTTTTGACCACCTAAGTCTGCCAAACAGAGAAATGCACAACAAGCACTTCTCAATGCTCCTTAAAAGCTAAACTTGTTAATCCTGAGTCTCTCTGTGTCTTAATAGTGTCTCGTTAAGGAATCAGTGAGTTAATAGCATCTTCACAAATCTGATTTAGATGGTAAACAAAACCTTTAAGGCAAGCAGACATGCTGAGTCATGGAAATAAAAACACAAGAGTGGCAATCAGAAGTTTAATGTTTTAATTTGATATAATTCTTTATGTAACACTTTTACAAATCCTGGGATCTTTGAAGATATTTATATATCTAAATAAGTATTCCGTCTAATGGGCATACGAATGAAAGAATAATCATTAAAAGGAAAAAAAAAACTCTTCTTCCTGTTTCTGTTTCCTCTGCTCTCTGTTTTAACCTCTCTATCTGACCATCATTTGTGTTTCCAGGGAAAGCTTAGCAGCTAAACCAACAGGGCCTCCCGTGAGGGTGAGGGACAAAGAGAGGGAACGACACAGAGGAACTTACCTCATACTTCGTGGCAAACACACCACCGCCACCTCTCCTGCATCTACAGACACACACACATTTATCCTGCAGCTTCTCCGTGCATCGCACATTAAGGTGGGCCCCATGAATTGATTGTTCACTGATTTTTTTAGTCTCACTTCTCAAGGTACTCGAGTAATTAGACCTTTTGATGACCCAGCACTGTGATTACAATAATGGGTGAAGATAATACCAGCAGTAGTGGTTATATTGATTGAAAAAATACTATTGTTAATCTTAATGAACTCCCATTCACCTTAAGTTCATGTGGCTTGGTCTTAGGAGATAGACTGAATGTGAGGAATGGAAATAACATACAGTGCAAAAAGTGAAGCTGCAACATCACGTCCTGGAAGGAAAAAGTTGTATAGAGCGGTTTTTTGGCCTCGGGACACTGCTGGGCACTATGCCATCAAACGAGCCAGGAACACAGAGTTTTAAGGTCAGAAAGTTACATAATGCTTCTTTAAAGGAAGAGGTAAGAAAACAGTGCTGGGAATGAAATTGGGAATTTTTGATAAAGCTATCTGCAGTTAGATCCGTTTTATTATACCTTTTCTAACCTTCAAAAAGTACTTCTAATAAGTAACAAAGTGGTACAGAAGTAATGCAACAGAAGTTGAAATAAAGACTAGAAGGCAAAATAATGTCAATGAAAAGTAAGTAGAAAACAGCAGCAATCTTCAGGTCCATTGCATGCCCATTGTTTTGGAGCTGGTTCATATCCTGCTCCTCTCATCCAACGTTATCTGTTACTTGTTGCCGTATCGAACAACATTTTTCTGTCATCATTTACTGTTGATGCAACCGGTGTGTGACTAACCAGTCTCACTTACTTACCAGGACAACTTGTGTGTGTAGCACTTCTTCTTAAATCGGAAAGTGACACAAAGGGTTCTTGACCAAGCAAGTACGTGATGAGCTGGGAATGAGAATGTGATGCATTTTATTGGAATCTAAAAGAAAATGAACCTGCACCCCAGCTCAGAGACGTATGTAAACTTAATACTCTAATTTAGATTGAAATACTCGAGGAAGCACAACCATCTGAATGAACAACAGTTGCGTGATGTTTATTGTCCTAACAGAGTGCTCTGAATGTAGACTGCTGCAGTTAAGACCCTACATGCAGTCCTACGTGAAAAAAAACTAAAAAAGCGTCACCCTTTATGCCTTTATGTAGTTTTGACAAGTTCTCAGTCAACTGTGCTGGATCCTTACCTCATCTATAACTTAAAAAATAATGACTTCATGTTATAAATACTGAATGTGAGCTCAAACCAGTGAGTGAAATCGCAGGGTGATGTAATAATAGCTTATATCTTGTGGTAAATTACTGCAGAATATCTTTGCTTCCTAGTTTCCTGTTATCACAGGCAACATGCATGAATTACTACATTCAGATAGAAACTAGTTCAGCAGCTTCCTGAAAAGCTTTGCCTTTTTTACACTTTGATTTTTATAACTCTTTTAAAAAAATGTTAATGAATATTTAACAACATCAATGAATGTTTTAGACATGCTGGTAGCTGGCTTTGTAGCCTTTGAAGGCTAACATCTTTTCGTTTGTTGCTGATAAGCTTAGTGGGAGCTGCCATGAGCTTGCATTAAAAATGGAAACAAGGGTATAAAAATATGACCCTGTGCAACTTTTTTGTACATGAATATCTCTGTTTCCAGTCTTTGTGTAAAGCTGAGTTCACTGACTGCTTACAGTGACTTAACATTTACCATAGACACATGGAAACAGTATTAATCTTCCCATCTAAATATTATCAAGAGAATATGACTATTCATAAAATATTAAACTACTGCTTGATACTTGAAACTACTACTTTACTCAAAAGTTCAATAACAGGGCTTTATTTATACATTAACAAACTCAGAACAATCTTCAAATTAAGATAAATGAGAAAATGTGTTTTGTTAATTTAACTGAACTGACCTTTTAAGCTTGAACATCTCCCATTATTGCCCAAAACCCCATGAATGGGACGCTAACCCCTGATTCACCCTCTTAACCTGGGTTTCATATCCTGAAGGGTTTATCCTCTGAGGGGCAATTAAGGACATAGAGGACATGAGCCCTAAAAGTGGGGCAACTCAGAGTGAAGGTGAACTGCAAGCAATGATCTTTGTTTCTTAGGGCAGAAGAATAGACTTGACTAGAGAATGATTGCTGAACAAAGAGAATGAGATGTAATTAAGAGAATGAAGGCAGACAGGTCAGAGGGAATGAGAGTGACAGAGCTGAGGGCAGGCCTGCGCTGTTTGGACAGATGGTGTGAGGTGGAGGCCTGTAGGGTCCCACTAACTCTGCCTTATCCCACAGATACATGTCCTAATCCCAACTAACTCTGCTACAAGCAGCAGGCTTACACGTCTCACCTCACAAGGGGCCCCTGCCTCCCCCTCCTCCCTCTGTCTTCTTCACTCTTTACACAGATTCACACACACACACAGACACACACA
>JBBBVU010000015.1:24335718-24355858 GCA_037177055.1 Atherinosoma microstoma | reverse complement strand
AGCAACTGTGTGATGCTATCATGTCAATATGGAGCAAAACCTCTGAGGAATGTTTCCAACACCTTGTTGGATCTATAACACTAAGAATTAAGGCAGTTCTGGAAGTAAAAAGGGGTCCAACCCGGTACTAGCAAGATGGACCTAATAAAGTGGCCGATGAGTGTATTATCTGAGACAGAACAAGAAATTACAAAACAAACAAAAAACTTAAAAACCCATCACACACACACACTCACACAGGTCTGATTGTCCATACTCACTATGCTGGTGCCGAGCTCTTCATCTGTGATATCCAGAGAGTCTCTGTGTCTGTTAAACTTCCAAGCTGTCCCATCTTCACACGTCCCCTCCCAACTTTTAAGATGAGACACCTGCCGGGTCTGAGACACATGGCGCTCTGAAACTTTTTGACACCCACTCATCCAGTCAATCTGCTTCTCTTTCACACTCTTTTAGAGTAAGAGCTTTATGTTTACCAGTGTCTTATGGGTGGTGTAGAGCTCCTGCAGGATTTGGTCCACAATGGAGTTGGTGAGATATGAAACCACAGACAGCTTTACTTCTCTGAAGATTATTGGGTTAGAAGAAAGGGAGAGAGCGATAGTAAGAGGCTGGGTAAAAGTGAGAGCAAATCAATATCCTACTTATCAAATGTAGACTTATTGTTGCTGGTTCATCCTTCTCTTACTCCAAAGCTCTGTGAATGTCCTGCGCTGCTCGCTCCATAAGGGCAGTGCGAATGGCAGAACGAGGGATGGACACGCGCTCAGAGACAGATGAAAGCGGGGGACTTAATCTCTCAGCTGCAGAGGAAGATAAAGGACAGAGCTCGCGACAGAGAGACACCATTGAGTCGACGATCACCTGCAATGGATGGCAGATATCAGTAACTCTGTCATCTGTTGCCGCTCACATTGTGAAAGGAGGCTTTTAGATGTACCTGCAGCTCCTTATCTGCAGCTTTGGCGAGTTCACCAGCCAGAGAGTCCAGTCTCTGCCTCACCGGCCCGTCCACAGACAGCACATGAGCCAGCTCACACAGTGAAGGGTAGAGCTTGGGAACACCAGAGATGATAGGTTTTAATCGAATTTGTGGTGACAAAAGCACAAATGCTACACTCATAACTTTTCATGCCACTCACAGCGCGGGAGTTCCTGGCCTCTTTCAGTACTTGTTTGGCAGCTTGAATCTCTTCCATGTCTCCGGTGCCCCGTAATAAACACACCTGCTGCTGGACACGCACACAGAGGCGCTCCATCACCTTGGAAACAGACAGGCAGGTCAGTGTTAAAAGCACGCGCACACGAAAAATACTCATAAAGAGATGAAAAGGTGAGCGGGTAGAGATGAGTGCTACCTGTTCGGCAGTGCTGGTGACCAAGCCTTGGTGCAGCCGCAGAGCCTGTCTTTGAGAGAAACGCTGGGTCTGGTTGTTTCTCACCAGAGCACGCTGGATCTGTGCAGCAGTGACAGATTGATAAAAAAAAAGTCCAGAAAATTATGGGGAGAACAAAAGAAATGTGCAAACAGAGAAGACTTGTCACACCATGTCATCTTATGTCTTCAATTTCTGAGCCCCAGTTCTCAGAGTCAAGATGAGGCTTAGATGATCAAGAATGATCCTTCCTACAAGCCCTCTAAAGCTTTGGATGTGTCTCTTAAGAACACTTTAAAAAGTTATTCCTTCCCACTTGTAGGAAGTTAAGAGTAGAAACCTGAGCAACCTCCAACTCTGTCACTGGTTTAAGTCTTCTTCTCTGATGTGAAATTTCTGACTAGAAGGAAATTGAATCACTAGTTTGAACTAAAATGCTCATCTCTTCTGTTTAAACAGGCTACTCTCATGTAAGGATTTTCCCCCCTTCATTTTCAGTTTTAGTTTTCACACTTCCTGTATTTGCAATAGTATAAATTATAAAAATACATGTACCTAAACCAAGAATTTGAATCTGAAAATGCTGAAATGCTGCTTTTCTGATGCTGCTTTCAGTACGAGTGTTTATTCATTAGTAAGACAAAGAATGACTGAAATGTTTGCAGGTTTAATGTGTATTCAGCCCAAAAGAGGATGATAAGTGGCTCTTAATGCTAGATGCTTGCACCTGATCTAAAGTGCTGCTTTGGGAGTGTTTGCAGAAAACACTTGGAGAGAATGAATTCTTTCTTCTGGCTACAATGACCTCATTAAGTTTAAGATTAGATAAGATGATTTCTTTATTATTAAGATGAACCCTTACATCAGTCTGTGATTATGTCAGCAGAAGAGTTTATATGGCAAAATAATGCTTTCATTGTACAAAGTCAAGGAAACCTCTGATGTTTAATGTAACCTCTAGTACCCGTAGTCTCTCTGTCAACAACCTAAATGTTCTTAAAGCATTTAATTAATAAATAAATAGTTCAAATGTAAATTATAGATGTACTATGTAAAGATGCAAAACCAAGATGTTCTGCAAACCAGAGACATTTAATCTAATATGTTAATTTTCAGTAAATCTTCCTGAAAGTGCTTGCAACACTAAAACCAACCTTTGTCAGAGCCTGCTCTATCTTCTCTGGGGCACTGCGATAGGCTTGGCTGATGTCACTTAGGGGCAGAGGCATGTACTGCAGGGTGAAGTTACTGGGAGAGAAGAGAGCCGAAAAGGAGGGAAAGGTTGAGTTATTAAAAGGGACATTAACAGACTAAAAACAGAAATTAAAGTGGGTTACAGGTTCCAGGGTAAGTAAAGGATAATACCCCCACTGGAAAGAGTCAATCCCTAGATATTCCTCTGATGCCATGCAACTGGTGAGTAATGCTCCAACTTTTGAATGTAACTATGTCATCCTTCCCCTTAAGGTGAATTCTGACTTTTTGAGCTTGCAAAAGGAAAGTAACACATTTTTCCTCACATTGCAACTTTTTAATAAAGTTGAATGCTCAAAAAAAGAGAAAAATATGTTGTTTCTTACATTTTACATAAGCTAGTACATTGCAGCACACATACAAAGGAGATGTTTGATTGTTCTTACTGTTCAAGGGCTCGAGCCACATCAAGAAATCCTGCAGCAGAGGTGTTGTTCCGATCCCACGTCACACTCCTGCAGGATTAGATGGAGAGTTACACAGAATACAAGCAACTACACGCAAACAGTGCAAAAACACAGAAGAAACCTCATTATCCACATTCTGTCTTTCACCTGAGCGTGGTGTTGATCTGCAGGGCTTTGCTGAGCATCTTTGCCCCAATGTCATCCATGTTGTTCCCGCTCAGGTCCACTTTTCTCAGGCAGGTGTTGCTTCCCAAGGCGTTGACCAGCACGGTGCCCCGAGAGCGCAGGCGTGAGTCAGACAGGGACAGAGACTGCAGCGCCTGGAGATGCAGGAACAGCAAACATGAAAAAATCATGTGAGTTTAAGTGTGTGTGCAGAGGATAAAGTGCAGTGCAGTGGTGAAATTTACTGCACAGTGATGTGACGGCTCACCAACATGACTTAACATGCCGCATGCATGAATTATTTACATGTGTGAGTAGCGATGTGAAAACTGTGCCTACAATCTTAACCAAGGAACAGAAATAATTCAACATAGTAACACATCTAAAGTGAAACAGAATGAAAAAATTATGCGTCGACGAATCCAGAGTGCTATTTTATCTGTTAGATAATATCACACTATTGTTGAACTCATCTTTTAATAATAAATGAATAACTGACCTAAACGTAATCTCACACGGTGAAATAACAGCCAGTTTATTTATGAAATCAAAGTGCTAAATCTAAAAGTGTCATTTCATCACTCACACATTCCTCCTCCTGTATGAGTTGAACCAGCTTCTGCAGAACCTCATCCAGAACCCTGCAGAAACAAACAGAGACAGGACCCGATGAGACTGTGTAAGTCATTCCTTGCTGCTGGAAAATTGTTTACAAAAAACAGAAGTAGAGTCACTGATGTGTTTATTCAAGCTGACGTACACAGCTCGTGCATGCTTGTTTTCATACCCATAAATAACTACAGTACAACACCTATTTTTGATGTTGAAGTTCTTGCCCAGATGAAGGTGCTTCAGTGAGGGGTGTCTTGAGAGGGCAGGCAGCACTGTCAGTAAGTCTGCGTCAAGACCTGTTAACACACATGCACACATACGCGGGACTCAGCATGGCATGATCCATCAGCAGCCCGCTCAGTCATCGTCTACTACAGGACAAAAAGTCAAGGTCACAGTGGGATGTGCTGCAGCGTGTCTTGGTACCGTTGTCGGATATATCAAGAGTAGCGATGGAGGACACCCTGGGGAAGAGTTCCTGGATTACAGCAGCTCCTGCAGACCTTAGCTGAAAAGAGACAGAAGGGAAAAGCAACATGGGCTCAGACATGAATCAGAGTCATTTTAGCTTCTGCCTTGAGGGAATTGTTCTATTTTTCCACAGTGGGGCAAATTGTCTTTCTATGTCACTGCAAACAGTCTGAACAGTGAGTTTTGTATTGTGTGGGATCTGTAGCAGAACCTGTTATGCTGCACCATTAGCTTAGCATTTTGTACTCACTGATGAGGATCTGATAGAGGAGCTGATTCTACTTTCAAATGTAAGGGTTGCAGATTTGAACCTTTTAATCACAAATTTTAATATGGTTTTATTAACATGTAAAATCTGAAGCTTAGCTTAAAAGTTTTAAAGTGGGCAGCTGTATGTCACAGTAAAAGTGTAAAAGCGGATAGATCCAATAGGAATTTAATATCGGTTAGTGATATGTTGGCAAGCTAGTTATAGTAATTATAGTTATAATAATGTTCCTGGCTGCCTGGTAATTGTAAGTCTAATGTTGCTTTCTATTTAGTTCTGTCAGGATATTTAGTAACCCAGCACTGCTTTGTTAGCTGAGTGGATACCTTTGTCCACTGCTGGGCAGTTGATAAGCACTTGTGGGTGTGCCATCAACAGCAACATATTTCATAATGCATATAGTCATCTGATTGACTTATGAAATATTAATTATACCAGCATTGATCTCTTTAGACTCGAGCTTTGTTTTGGCTCACATTTTAGATCCTTTACAGCTATTTGTAGTTAAGTGGAACATAGAAAGATAATTTCAATATAATTTAGTTTGTTCGAAGCATCTTTTGTGCTCAGAAATCCTCAGAAATTAATGCTATATGTTGGCATGCTGTAATATACGAGTAACCAGTAGGGGCAGTGTAGGGACCAATTTGACCAGATGTAAGGTCACAGGGTTGACGGTGACAAAAATGACAGTTTCAAAGACAAGCTTAATGACCAAGTTCGATAATATTCCTTACATACCATCAGGAATACCATATTTGTCATATCTGGTTGTGAACGCAGGGTTAAAAAACAAAGTATATTCAAGGCCTCATGTTTGTGTTCAACAGGTTCTAGCTACACAGAGTTAAGTATTCTGATGCAGACCACCAAAAATATGATGTCCACGTCTATGGATGCCAGGTTGTAGGATGTTAAGCAAATTATTTGAATGCAGCATCACCACTGGTCTGAGTAAAGCTCGGCTAAGCTCCTCCTCAAGATGCAGTTATTCTGGACTGATGCCAAAGATATAGAGAGCTCACAGTTTACTTCATCTCATCTTTCTGTCTTTAAATCCAAGGCAAATTTCTATGTTTGTTCCAATGCAACCCTTTTTTCCATGAGCCTTTCAAAACCTCAGGTGGATGTCTAGCACCAGCCTGATCTCTCCTGTGGAGATTTGTAGGAGCTGCTATTGTAATAATGTTCTTGGCCACATATGAATAGAATCCACTGCAGATTGTGAAAATGAGCTCTTACCTCACAGCCACTGATGTCCAGATGGAGATCATTGATATGAGGATTGGAGGTTAACCCTGTAAGGAGAGCTCTGTGAACACAGAAAAAAGATAAAGAAAGATTGCTGGAAAGAGGGGAGCAGATTTATGTGCTTTCTTTTTGCGTTCACTGCAGAAGACTTAGGATAAAGAGAGTTGATCTGAGTAGGAAAATGAGAGGTGACATGTCAGATACCTCAGAACATCAGGGGGCAGCTTCATAGAGGCCATGCTGACATGAGTGAGGCTGAAAGCTGAGCTGAAGAACTGACGGAACAACGGCAACGTATCCTTCACTTTCCTGTTGTTTTTAAGAGAAAAAGAGGATCACAGAGGTGAGAACATGATGCAGGAAGTAGGGATGGCACAAGCCAACAACAACTCACACACAAGAAGAAGTTGAACTGTTTACATGCTGGGTAAATATGAGTGCAGCACTGGGAGTAATGATAAAGAATGAGAAATACAGCTTTGGCGTAAGAAGAGAGGGCGAGTGGGGTCGAATGATAGATAGCTCTGCTTAGATATTTATGAGTCTTATCTATGCAGGCTGCATCTAGAGAGTTCTGGGTTTAAACAACAGCAAACACACCCGCAGAGAGTAAACAGTGTTCAAGTGATTCCAAAAAAACTCATTTCTGATGTCCCATTGCTGAAAGCAAGATATGAAGATAATGACTAACCAAAAATAAACTTAAATGAAAAAATAAACAAACAAAAAACCCTGAAGAATAAACGATGGCAGAGTGGAAGATAATAGAAAGATGAGACTTTCATGGGAAAGTGCAAATGTATCTCCCCAGGTTTGGTTTTGGAGCTGTTTTTATTGTTTAAGTGATCTTAAAGATGACTAACCTGTGGGAGAAGGTATTTTTGGAAAGATTCAGAAAGGAAAGATCAGCACAACACCCCCTCAGAAGAGCCCCAAATAGCTGGATAAGACACAGGTTGGAAAGAGTTAATCTGAGCTGAGAACTGCACAGAGAAAGAAATGAATATCCTTTTAAGATGTGATCATAAGCAGACATTAATACGCACAGAGTCAACAGAGCAGTCTGTGCCTGACAGATCCAAGTGGACCAGGCAGTTTGGCTGAGACAAGAAGAGATACAAGTTCTGCAAGCAGAAGCCAGAAGAACAGAGACGTCACATTAGGCCAGAAAAGAGGCTTTAAAATAGAGCAGTGTGTTTTTGTTTCCAGATGGATTGTGCTGTCTGACCGAAGCATCCTCCCCTGAGAGGACCCCGGGGTTCTTGCTCAAGTCCAGGTGCAGGAGAGAGTTGGAATATTCATCACTGGAGCATAGAGCCTGAGAGAGGGATACCACACCTGAGAATTAGACAGAGACGGACAGGGAGGAGGGGGGAATGGAAAAGAGAAGAATAAAACCCAAGAGAGACAAGAGAAAGAGTGTATATTATTAAAAGACTCACAACATTTTGTGCTCTTACATTATTCATACAGATCTTGGAGCAGCAGCAGGTATCAGTGGATGTTCTAGGAGGCAGAGCAATTCAATGTAATATTTAAATTCTCCTCTTGGTACGAGAAAAGATAAGACAGTAACTGGAGGCCCGCTGCCTGCAGGGCAATGCAAAACATCATAAGTCAATATGGAGTCATAGCAGGGCCAAAACATGAGACAAAGCTCTCAGGAGGAGAATTATCTGCAGCTCTGGAGGTTTTACATCCCCTAACCCGGAGTATGAGCTAACCTGAGCTGCAAGTGAGTCAGCTCATTTCTACTGGCTTTAGTGAAATACTGCGGTGCATGGGTATGGAGGACAAGAAGGGTATTGGAAACAGCAATACAGCAGACTGATGATGAGTAATAAATTGTGAAATAGAAATATAGATTTGTAAATATAATTTCAAATTCAACCATTAATTCATACGAAAAGAAATCAAATTGCAAAGTGATTTGTAATTACACATTTTGAATTGAAATATTAAAGAGGAATTGCATATTCAAATAAAGGTAGAAGGGTAGAAGATCCTGGAAAAACAGTTCGAACAAGCTACATTTCGAAAATACACAATTCAAAAGTCAAAATCCCTTTTTTCAGATTTCCCCACGAAGCCACGCCTCCACAGCAGAGGAACATGCAGAGGGGAGAGGGACAAATAACAGACATATCAGCATCCAATCTTTTAGAGCAGGCCTGTTAAAATGATTGGATAGTGTCTTTCAGTCCTGTCCGTTCCACAAATGACAAATTCATTTTTTATTTTTGTGTTAGAGCATTTAATTAATTGGCTGCAATCGGGGAGTGAAAGGGGATTTTAATCAATGTAGTAAAAAATGCTCCTGGAAAACATCTTCTACCCTACCTTTAATTCATTATTAAATACCGTGATGTGTAAAAGAATTTCAAAATGTTATTTCTAAAAGGAGAAATAAATAACACAATTCATAAATTTGGTTGTAAATACCTTTCCATTTCAAACATTTAAAAAGGTAATTCCCTTTTCCATTCCCCCCTCATTTTTAGATCCTTTTTGCAATTGCAGTTCCTTAATGGTTTTACTTCTGCATTTAGCTTTTGCGAGACACGTTGGGGCAGTGAAAACCAAGTTAAACCAATCACAGCTGCTCCTCGAGTGTAACCAGCTCTCTCATTGGATAGACAGTCACACTTGCATCTCTGTCTTGATACTTTATTGATTTGGCGAAGCAACAGCTTGACCTCATTGAACTTTAAGAGAAACTCATCTACTGAATGCTAGATGGATGCTTCAAAGTTTTTCCTTATCTGCAGCAGTCGCCTTAAAGTGTTTGCATTATTTGGCATCTGTACTGTCGATGTGGTTAGCTAGCTGTTGAGACGCAAGTATGGCTGTCTAACCAATGAGAGAGCTGGAACAGCTTTAGGAGCAGCTGTGATTGGCTTAATTGGTTTTCTGCCCCAAATATTAGAGTTCTACATACATCTTCTGATGCACATGGACACATCATCAGTGATGTGGCACCGTCAGCTCCATAAAGATGACATTCTTAGTGACCACTGAGACCAGGAGTAAGTCTGGCCTCATGGTGGTGCTGACGATGTGCTGTGGGACTCTCAGCTGTTTGCCCAAATTTACTAAGAGCTGCCAATCCTGAGTTGTTGACAGTATACCTTGCCACCTGCTTGCGTGCCATCTTTAACTGTGTTCCTGCCTTAACAAACACAATTGCACTGTTGGTATTGCACATTTGGCTACACTTGCAGATCCCCTTGCTGATGGCCTCTGCAATTGACTTAAGCACTTGCTTGTGGCGTCAAATATTGGCCTTCACCAAGTGGCTTGGGGCAGGAGCTCAGTATATGCCCCAGCGTTCCTCTTGCTGAGCACAGTGGGCAGTTTGGGGTCTCTGCTTTTCCCCAGGTGAAGAGGTTTGATGGGCTTGGTTAGACATTGTACACTGCACGGATAAGGGAGGTGATGCGGTGAGGCTCCGCCTGCCGGAGGTCCGACCAAGTGACTTGCCAAGGCCTGCTCCCACCTGGCCCATGGATGCCGCTCTGCTGGATCTTCCTTCATCCACCACCGCCTTCACTTCCGCCGCCTCTCCTTACCCTTGCACTTGTCCTGCCGGGGTGATAGGATCAGTCCCTAACCTTCTCTATCATGAGCAATCACACCAACCAGATCTTTGTGGCGCAACCGGGACTCTGCTTCCAATACAGCAGCCTGGGCACTCCACTTCCTTCTGGTCTTTAGGGGCTTTAGGGGCAACTGGAGCTTTGTGCTGTTCCCATACAGGGCGATGTTACTGAGGCTTCTTGGCAACCCTAGCCATCTCCTGAGGTAGCTGCTAACCTTCCTCTCCAAGGCCTCTACCGTGGACATAGAGACCTCCTAGACAAGTAGGGGCCATAGTATCCTTTGAAGAATACCATGTTGGTAAATCCAAGCCTTAAATGTCCCTGGAAGTCCTGACTTGTCTACTGATTTTAGCCAGCTGTCCAATTCCAGGCAAGGAGGCCGAACAATTGTGGAGTCCTTCAGGCTACACTCAAATACATTCCTCAGGGCTCTTCACCGGCTTCTCCGAGTTAGATGGTCTTTGGTTTCCTGTGATGCTGCATCGGAAAACCTGTTGGAAATCCTACAACTGCCCCAAAGTGTCACGCAAAAGCTAAATGCACAGGTGAAACCATTAAGGAAATGCATTTGCAAAAAGGATTTAAAAATGCAGGGGTAAAAGAAAATGGAAATGGAAAAGGGAATTACCTTTTTAAATGTATATAATGGAAAGATATTTACAACCAAACCCATGTTTTTTTTATTTCTCCTTTTAGAAATAGCATTTGAAAATAAATGCTTTTTAATAGTGAATTATTTCAATATGCAATTCCTCCTGAATATTTTAATCTAAAATGTATAATTACAAAACACTTTGCAATTAGATTTCTTTTTGTATTAATTAAATGTTGAACTAGAAATTATGTTAAGCAATTAATATTTTTATTTCACAATGAATTACTCATCGTCAAAATGCTGTATTACTATTTCAAAGACTCTCCTGGTCCTCCATACATGGGGGTAAGTCATGCAGACTGTGCTTTCTTTTCTTTCTTTTTTTTGCACTGTTTAACTGAATAGATAAAAGTAAAGGAAGCAGGTAACTAGAGAGGGATAAACCTTTGGATGTGAGTGAGGTCTTTGACAGGTTGAGGAGACGAAGTCCCTTGCTGAGGCGGCACACCTGCTGGATTAAGTTGGACACACCTGGATCGTGCATGAGAGAGACATTAAGAAACTTGAAAGTAATGTTCAACATGACAGGTTTTCCTACCAGAAAGCTGAATTGTGTTCACTCAAATACTCTACACATGTAACTGAACGTAAGCACTACAGTTCTTTTTTTATTTTTTTTATTTTAGACCACTTAAGTCTGAACCCTTTGATAAAGTTTGTCAAATAAAAACAATTAAAAAGAAAACCAGATTATCCCCACCTTCATGCTTACTTTAGCTAAATTCCCAGATGCCTCCAGGATCCTGATTATGCTGTTTGATCCCATGCACATTTATCAAGTCAGGAAAATTTAACCACGCAGCCAACTGCTGTTTACCATATTCAGACTTCTCTGCATAAATGGTTTGACCTGACCTGAACTCTTTAACCACATCACAAACATTAAAGCAATTTTTGATAACTGTTGGAATATTTTCACACCTCCATTTTCTGAGCCTCCCTGTAACTGTTTGGAGCCCCCTAGGAAGGCTTAACACTTTGAAAACCTCTGATCTAAATCATTAGCCAGTCATTAAAAACAAGACTTTGACTTTACTTTAGGTTGTTTAACGGCATTAGATCTAAATCAGCTACCATAAATCAGACGAAGAGAGTGATGCTTCCTGATACCTTGGTTGTCCAGTGAGTTGTGGGCCAAGTTGAGCGAGTGAATGACTGAGGCGGGGTTCTCTGAAAGAGCAGCTGACATCTTCTGTGGAAAGTCTCTATACTCACAGACACACAGAGAGAAGTCAGAGCTACAGATAAAATATTTTTTATTATTTGCCATTATTTTGGCAATTCATAGATCTATAAAATATATCAATAAAATTGATTGGTTATCAGTGAGAAAATACATTTCATAACTTCTGATATCTAAGTGACATCTTAAAGTTATCAAGTTAAAAGCGGCAAATTCTTCCCAACATTTATTCATTGCATCAGTGTGAACTGCAAAGGGACTGACTGTTGCCTTCACAGTCCAACATTTTAACTGATAACTTCCAAGCTTTTTTATGGGTCATGCTCCATGAGCACATACAATTCCCAAGGCTTGTTTTTGAAACTCCACATCCCACATCCCACCTTCATATCACAGGCCTTCTGTTAAAAACCAAAAAAACACTGATGAAGTCACTGTATGGTTTAGAGACACTGAAACTCACGATTTTAAGCCAGCATTTTCCAGTGTGATCTCCTCGAGGCTGGAGGATTTGCTGACCGTGTGCAGGACCTGCTCAGTGACCTCTGATCCCTATTACAAAACAAGATAGCCTACAATCAAATCAAACTGAGTATGGAGACTTAAAGCCTCATTCAGAGGTTTATTAGAAACACAACAAGGGTCAATGGTGAGGTTTATGCTTACAATACGAAGGTCTTTGCAGTACAGCTTGGTGAACCAAGTGTTGTACGCCATTGATGCAACAATCACCGCCAAATCTCTGGAAAAGATGAAAATGAAGTAAATGAGGCACTGTGTTCTGGAGATAACAGTGTTTGATCATTTTTTCGTTCCCACCTGCTCTCCAAGTGGCTGAAGTCCAGCAGGTTAAACTCTCGGTTGTCCTGGGAGTGATAGATTGTGTCCACATCCTAGGAGCAACACAACCCATGAGCCTTTTTTGCTGCAATATATGACCACTCACTTTGTGCACAGTGCTATGCAGTACGTAACGCTAAAAGCACTCACAGTGGCACAGACACAGTCCCACAGCTCTTACCCACTGCACTTCCTCCTTGCAGCTGATGCCATTATAGTCGCACAGAGCGGCGTACGTCTCTGAGAAGCCTCCTGAGAGAGGCAGGCGGGAGAAAAGAAACAAGGGAGGAAAAAAGAAAAAAAAGGAATCGGAGATGAGAACAGCTGCTTCCATAAGCTGTAAAGAAAGAGAAAAGGCAGGAAAATGCACACACACAGAAACATTCGTCCAAATTAACAATCTTTTATTTGCATGACGGCTCTAAAGGAAACATCTGGAGGACCATTTGTGAAGTATGTGTGCCAGTTTTTCTCTGGAGCCTGCCAAGCCGTGTACACATGCTCATTTCTGTGTGTGACTCCACTTGCATGCCTGTGTGCAAATTCCCTTGTTTGATGATAATGTCTCTTTTACCGCAGGCTCTCTGTGTTTCCACTGAAGTCTCTGAGCTGGGCGAATACTTCCTGCTGCCCTCTGAAAGGTCACTGTCTGAGTGACAGATGGATGGACTGCCGACATAAAAGAAACACAAATACTGTAAGGAATCATCTGTCTTTTGATAATTGTGCAAAATATAAAGGTCACTCTTCTTTAAATTCTCTGTTTATCAACCACTGCACAGACCTGAGACAATTTATTCAGATTTTATCTTGCCAGATGGAGACACTTACGCAAAAATGGAGTTGTTGAATATTCGAGAGAGAGCAAAATTAATATGGTTGACCACATGATTTAGGTTCTCGCGTGACTCAAACCTCAGGGAGTAACCGGACTTGTCAGTGTCAATGATAACCTGCACAGAAAATGTAAGAGATGGTGTGAAAATTAGTCTGGCACAGAGGGGGTTGAGTCTTTAAGACTAAAGAAATAAGGCCTGCTCATTCATTCATTCATTCTCTGTTTACATCCAAACATCCAGGCTTCGATGCTGGCTGGTCTTTTTTTCTTTCTTTTCCTCCCTTCAGCTCCTTCATCACCCCTACTTTAAAGCTTCCTTTTATTCCACTCTGTCTCAATAAAACAGAGCATTTTCAGCATGTGTTCTTTTACATGTTACAAGGGAAATGTAAAAAATCTTTCAACATACTTCATACTGAGCAACACACTGGTGCTTGGTGCACTTCAAAACAGTTCTTGCACTACTTGGATGAAGTTCCACCTCCTGTGCAGAGCCTAAAATCAAGGCCCGAGGACTCTGCCTCAAAGCAGGGGATTGAAGGATGGGTAAAATTTTAAGTCACAGATCTTTCATGAAAAATTTAAAGTCCTACTTATGCATTACTAGCCAACCTTTGCTAATATCAAATTAGTGAAATTATACAGTCTGTAAGCCCTTTATCTTAAAGAGAAAAATTAATATCCAAATCCTGACTGTCACTGTGAAAGTTTTGATCATTTCTGTTGTTTTGCCTTGAAGGTAAAAGTGATGAAACAACGCCACTAAACAACAGAGCTGTAAAAGTGAAGCATAGCTCATACAGGACAAAGTATGACATGAATATTTACCTGGTGGTCAGGGTGAGAATTCAAGGCTCGAATCTCCAAGAAGTTAAATGTGGTTTCCACCTGTTATTAAAGATGACAAAGATTTCAGCAGGAAAGGAAAAGCCTCATGTAGTGATGCCCATTCCCTTGAAAGAGCTGTAAGAAATACCTTAGCAGGAATCTTCGAAGCCAGGAAATAGAGACGCCATGTTGCGAGGACCTATAAAAACAACAACAAAAAAAGGAAATAAAGGAAATAAATCAAGATTGTGGGAAAGTTTACTGCACAGAGACACTCCCTATGGGAAGAGAATATTCCCAGGAGTTTCCATGGTAATAATGAGAGGAAAATACTCCTGTATTGATCCAGCCCTCTAGAAGCCCTCTACTTCAGAAACACATTGTATGACATTGATAGATTAACATCCGATGATGCAAGCTGAGTAACGGTGACATGTTAAAATATTCTAATTTCGATACTACAAATATGAGATTTAATTTCATTAGCATGATATTATTTATGCTTTGGACAAATGTAAAAGTGTCTCTTACATTTAATTCAAGGCAGCCTGGCTTTAGACACAATTAGCAATCTCTTTTGCTTATTTATCCTCTCCCTAAGGATATGTGACAAGTTAAAGGGTACAATTGCAAAATATCATGACTAAAAAAATATTTCTCCGTCCTCCAAGTCACTGCATCTGATTTGAACTCAATAAATCTGGTCATGTTGGCTCAGAGTGGAAAAATTACACTTTTTTCCTCTACATTAGCTCTGCTATTTCAGCATGCCATCAGGATGATTGTTAGATCAATGCAAAGCTGAGGTGAGTTTGGACACAAAAGGCAAACCCTGAACTCATTTGTGAATCTCACTCTGAACGAGTGATTGCAGCACTACGTGCGCTGCTTATTTTCAGAATGGAAACGTATGTGTAACGCCGCTCTCGGTTTAAACTGATTCTACCCCTGATTCGTCTTAGTGAGCACCAATTTCCTTTTTTTGGCAAACACACCCAGAAAAAATCTGTTTCTTTCCGTCAAGACAAACAAAGGCTGCTGAGTCTTTGGCATTTTGCTGCTCTCCACTAACCCCTGTGTACTGCCCTCTGCTCTTCCTCTTCTGCTCCATCGCTCCCAATCATTTACTCCATTCTCTCAGATGGCCCCACTAAAACACCCCCTGAGGACATAGCTTCCCCACCATGTGTCTTTTCCCAATGAAAAGGAGTAACTGAATTACTCTTCTCCCACTCTGTCCGTGTTGTTTTTGGTAGAGAGGAGCTTGACACAGGTCTGTTTGAAGCACCTGCTGACACCTACACTGAAACATGTGCATGTGAGATGGAGAAGAGGGGGGAAGAGGGACGAGATTTGTAACTTCACTTCAAAGACTGTCTGAATGAGTTGATTAGTAAAAGCAGATTGTATCACTTTACGGTGATGAGTCTGGGCTACGGCTGGTAGTTAAGAGCGAGAGTATGAGTCAACAGAAGTAAATCACGCTGATGCAGCAGGCAAGAGAGACGCTAATTCAAGTATTTCACATCAAAAAGGGATCGCACATAAATTGTGCTTATTGTGTCTTCTAATTATGCAGGCCGCTAAAGAAAAGATATTCTAACGCTTTTTTTGTTTGACATTAAGGTGATGCTTTTGTAAGAAATCATCAAGATAAATCCTTTTAATGCCCAAAACCACAGATCGCAACCAAAAATAAGCTCTGACTCATCCAACACCTATCTTCCAACCCTTCAAAGACATACAAACACAAAACCTTAACACATTTAAGCTTTCTATTTCCCCCGCCAAATGCTAACCCAGCACGTTTGATCAAACTCCAATCTTTTTCTGTCTTTTGTGTGCACCCAGTGGGAGACAGACCCATTGCTTTCCAGTTCAGCTTTTGAGAGGAAAGAGCAAATGAGACATGGATTGGAATGAGATTATTGGAAAGATGTTTCTGGCAGATAGACATATCAAAGTGCCTGAATATCAAAGGATGTGCACGCAGAAACTCTAACTGCCCATTCTCGCCACACGATGAATCATTAAAGTATCCATTGAGTGGAGCGCTGCTCTGCCAAAGCGAAGAAGCCGTCTGAAAAAGCTCATTTGCTCATTGAGGGACTGCAGAAGAAGCAACAGGAGTCCCCAGTCTGTTAAGCAACATAAAAACTACTCTGATTGTACTGCAGTTGCACTGGGTATTGTATATCATGCTTATGCAGACATGAGGTTTAGTTGCTGCACTTAATGGAGCTGTTCATCAATTAAAGCTGTAGTGTAAGCTGAGTGTATGTTAACCCTGTGGATGAGCTCCAGCATGCATGAAGTGTGTGCAGCAGGAGTGAACTGCATTTAGCAAACACTGGCATCCATCCAAGGTCCAGTCTAAGTTCTAGTCCACAGTGTAAAAGCTGGCTGCCCCAGATTTCACACAGACAGCTGGCTGAGTTTCGCTCACTCGCAGAGATTTCATATCTGTCCCATATTCTCTGATGAAAGCACCCCTGGAT
Source organism: Atherinosoma microstoma (assembly GCA_037177055.1). Classification (NCBI taxonomy): domain Eukaryota; kingdom Metazoa; phylum Chordata; class Actinopteri; order Atheriniformes; family Atherinidae; genus Atherinosoma; species Atherinosoma microstoma. The sequence goes on along the minus strand of JBBBVU010000015.1, from coordinate 24,339,613 downwards.
CAAAGTCAGTTCTGCCTCCATCACCACCACTGCTTCAACCGTGTGGCTCACAAGCACACAGGAATCCACAGGCGCTCCCACAGATACCGTCTATCCAATATTCATCCTGCCAGGCTGCCGACAGCAGTCACAGACAAGGGGAACCATTTGTAACGCTGTTAGCAAGTGACCATAGAAGCGAGACATTTGCTCTGTTAAATCACGAGGATCTTCTTTTCCTACTACCGTGAACATCAGCACTGTGATAGAGATCCAGAAAGACTGCAGTGGAAGTTGACATCAAAGATATTGAACATGCATGATGCATGCACCGAGTAGCATTTGTAGCAGGATTGTGCTGCTCATGATCGAAATCAGAGAAAAAAGAAAGGCCCATTAAGTTTGCACAGGCATCAAAGAAAGAGAGAAGGAACTTACCAGAATTCTGTCCTCTGTTTTGCCATTTTTGGTGTCAAGCTTAATGCTACAAACAAACTTTATAGATGATTTATCAATAATCTTCCTGATGCTTTCTGTGGATGAAAGCAAACATAGATCTATAATTAACATCATATTTCTGCATCTCGGCACATTTCATAGAAGTTCATAAAAACTTGACCGTGTTTAAAAGAAAGAAATCATACTGCTTTATTTTCGTTATATTACACAGGTCATAACACAAATGTGCTCTGTGTCTACATTTTTAGGCACTTCAATATCCTACAGTAGTGGCATCAATTTGATGAACATAAAATGAGACATAATGTTCACTATGCAGGATTATTTACAGAACCCACTGTCTCTACACATTGGTTTTCATTTGGCTGAAGGTGCCTGAAGGGATACAGTGGGAAAAAAACATTCAGAAATCTAAAACATTACAGCATGCTTTGAATAATGACTGACATCATTCAAAAACATGATATTCTAGTGAAATGGGATGCAATATCATGGGGGAAAGTATGGATAAGATCACTTCACACATCAAACTGGGCAGTAAAATAGTAGGAGAAGCCTGTATCCACATTTTCATCTAATGTCATGCATCATAGCTTTTAAGATTATTAAACAATGAACAAAATCACTATAAAATATGTTTCAAATATAAATACAAATTTATATCAGCTGCCTCATTTGTTCTGCAGAAATATGGGCAGTGCTTTATCACGAAGCCACTCAGAAGGAAATAAGTTGATTTTCATGGATTGATTTCCAACGGTCTAAAAGACATAACTTCTCCTCAAGGCTCTTTCAAAGCAGCTGTATTTCTCAGTATAATAAAAACCCAATTCAGAATATTCTTCAGGATTCACAAGGGCTCACAGGACCAACATGACACTTACGAGCATCAGCATCAGTGATTCACTGAGAACTGTTCCTGTCAAACAGCATCACTGCCGGTGCTGTGACCCTTGACTTGTATGCAGCACGTAACCTGTTTGCTGCACCAGAACAAGCGCCTTACTCACCGGGTGGTGAGAGCACACGGCAGCAGCGAGCTATCGCAGAAACATGCAGTCGCTGGCAGGAATTACATGATTCAGCGTCTCAATTTCTGTGGCTGCTGAGCATCCCGACTGACGAGTTTATGAGGAAATCGATATTAAAGCTGGGGCCCTTGGATTTTGCTCTGGACAATAAGTCTCTAAGGAAGCATTGTCAAGTATTGCATGTGCTTTACTTGAGCACTTCATTGTTCTGTTTCACCAAATTTCAGCAAAAAATATGTCATGTTTTCATTTTTTTTCTGTCACCTATATCTTCTTAGATTGAACTGCTGTCTGCATGAGTAAATTAGTGACAACCCTAATCACTGTAACTTACAATACATTTAAAATGATGCTCAAACATGCATGAAATAGCCTGTCATCATGAATATATTTTTCACTTTCTCTATAGAGAGTGCCACAACTCATGAGTCCAAACAGTCATTTTGAGAGGTATCGTGGAGTAGAAACCCTGTTCTAGCAATAATCTAAAGTTCATCCAAAGAAGAATTGTAACTTAAGCCTCTTCCAGGTGACCTTGTGCAGGGCTGCAGGCCACCAGGTGCTGCCCCCCCCGGCAGTCAGTGCAGGTAGGGCTGCAAGAGGCGGTGCAGGTGACTGAAGGGAGAGGCAGGGATTCCACTGGATTAATCATTACTGAGCGCCTAATAGAGCCATTAGGAGTAATTAACACAGCAGCAGAGTCCCTGCTACCCTGAGCATGTGTGCAGTCGGTGCTTGTGCAATTGTGCGCGCGTGTGCGCGACATTAAATACGCGGAAGAGCGTCGACTTTGACGTGTGCAAGCTGTTGCTATTTGATGAGGGGGGAAAAAAGGAATAAATATTTGTGCACTCAGCCCCCCCTCCTCTTTAGGTTTGATTAGTCCATGCATTTAATTTCCTTCGGCAAGATACGCTGAACATCTGCTTTATCGGTCCCCCTTATCTATACTTTGGCATGCACGCGAACACGCACATGCACAATCACAACAATGCTCAGGCTGGTTGGGCTGCAGAAAAACAAAAAAACATAATGCAAAAAGAGCACAAGGTTAAAGTGGGAAAAAGGCTTTGTGGAATAGGTGTGCTGGTTTTAAAAAAAAATCAAGTGAACAAAACGGTATAACAAAAACCCACGAGTACACACCATATTTCCACAACGCCCCTTTTTCTCTCTCTCTGGCCTAAGGCTGGGCTTTTTATTGCCTGATCCTCCCCGAGGGAACCGACTTAGAACAGGGCAGGTATATTTCTCTGCAATGTAAATAATTCATCTGCAGATTAACTAATTTACGTGCGCCGTGAATGAAAGAGCCGCCCCGGAAAGCTTCAGGACAACATGAAGGTGTAGCTCATGACAAGCATCCAATGCGTCTGTTCGGTCGCAGCCTCCGAGAGCCGCGCGCGGAGGAAAAGCATCCCGAGCCCAACCGCATGCGCGCCGGAGGCGAAGGCAGAGATAAGACAAGCCGGGGAGCAAAACAAATCAAGCTGTACCCACCTGTGATATCCTTGCTCACACTGACAAAACCAGAGGCAGTGATCTCTTTAGAAGCCATGTCTGCTCCTCTGTCCTATCGCCACCCCTCTTCTGTTTCTTCCCCTCCACCTCCTCCCTGCTGGATCTCTCTTTCTCTCACTCTCTCTCTCTCTCTTTCTCTCAGCAGTGGACAAAAAGGATGGTCTCTCTCCCAGGCATTCCAGCATAGCAAACGACTGGCCAACGAGCTTTCTGGCAGAGCCCCTGTGAAGGTTGGGAGACTGGATGTGGGAGCAATGGGAGGTGGAGGGAGGAATGATGATGATGATGAGGATAAGGAGGCGGGGATCACTGAATGAGGCTGCTTTTAGGTTACCTGTGAGAACATAAAAGTTAAAAATGTACAGAAAAATGCTGTTGAAACGTAAGCTGAAATGACCCTATGTCACAATGCAAATGTTAAGATCTTATATAATCTTAGGAAATGTTAACCAGCATAGAAGAAGAAGTGAAGGATGTACAGAAGGAGGAGCTTATCGAAGATACTGGAATGCCATTGTAACCAAAACAGTTGTTACATTATAGCCCAAATTAAACCATAATAAAAAAAAAGTCACGATATATGAATTATGCCCCCAGAAGGGTCCCAAACATGCTGGCCCATCTGGGTAGCCGACCACAACATCAGGTCATCCCACACAGCTGTTGTTCCAAATGCAGCTAAATGCGCTTTTCTCTGGCAAAACTGGCCAAAATCTGCCCACTCTGAACCTGCCACAATCTGGCAACCATTAGTGGAACAGAGCTGGTCCAGGTAAAGGAAGATGATGTCAGAACACAGTTGAATGCACCTTCATCCAACCTATCAAAGCCATCCATCCATCCATTTTCTGTACCGCTTAATCCACGCAGGGTCGCGGGTGGGCTGGAGCCTATCCCAGCAAGTA
>JBBBVU010000015.1:24291190-24306085 GCA_037177055.1 Atherinosoma microstoma | reverse complement strand
CATATTAATCTGTCCTCCAATCAGCTGCAGCGGCTGCCTCCTCAGTTTGCTATGTTGCAGTGCCTGGAGGTAAAAAAAAAATACAGATGATATTTGAATCTAAATATCTCATACATATGCCTGTGTTTGTCCCCCCTCCCTTTTATTGTGTATGCTCTCCTTCTGTTAATATAATAGAGGAAAAAGACGATATGTGGACTTCCCGTTTCATCCAATTAAATGACCTTTTCATGCTTGCAGGTCTTGGAGGCTGACAACAACTGTATAGAAAACCTGGAGGGAGTCTATAACCTTCCCAAACTGGAGGAAGTCTCCTTGAAGAATAACAGTATCCTTAAAACAATACATTTATATTCAGAGGTGCATCTGGTGGAGGAGCATCATATTTCTGGATTTGTGTTGCAGCACCACCGTCACACAGATCCGTTTTTATTGTGATCTCTGTACTCCTCTCACACTGCACGAGTGACTCAAGATGTGCATGAATCAGCTCTGAGTGGCCCAGTCCTAAAAAACAACTGATGGCGTGTGACGTAAAATAGAAAAAATCCTGCTACACACAAAGGGTGGTGGGGACGGCTTTTATAAAATCACACTGCTAATGACACAGTTGAGCTTGCATGCATAATTTATTTTTACCAGACACTAAAGTGATTGAATTAAAAAATAAATAATTATATAAAAATCATACAAAAACAGCCTGCATTTTTACAAAGTAGCAGCACCATTAAGAGGGGTAGAGACACTTAGCAACACATCGTTACCACAGACCTCGACCCCTTTCATGCTTTCCCTTCATACACTTGAGAAGAATTAATGGGGTTCACAGGTTAGGACATCCACGCTACAATCAAATATTTAGTTTTTTCTTTGTAATGACAGATTGAATTGGCCTTTTTAGGCTTGATATTTAAAAATGTCTCCATTCCCCAGTGTTATTAGTATACTGATCTTCCTTTTACATCAGTGATGTCAGATTATTTTATTTTATTCACTCCTCACCAAAAACACAAAGGCAGGTTTTTTCTTTAACCTCAAACACACAGAAATCTCCTCTATGGCAGATCTTCAGCCGCTGGCCTCCTGCCCCAAGCTGAAGCGCCTTGATCTCCGTGGCAACCCTGTCACTCAGACGGCCAACGTTGAGTCGGAGTTAGGCGAGCTGCTGCCCTCAGTCACGGACCTCCTGCTCTGATCACACGCAGGGCGGGAATTACTGCCACCGTCGTTCCGTCATTCAGCTGTCCTTCTCGGTCGTGACACGAGAAAGTGGGTGTTTTTTCTTTTAAAGCGTCTCGTGTCTGTTTCACTTTTTTGGGAGAATGTCAATCACAGGGAACCCCGAGGCTCTGAAAGCCTGATGCTTCAGAGCAAATGTCAGAAACACGTCTAACACTTCAACACAAAGAGTTTGTGTGTGTGTACGAGAGTGTGCGTTATAACCACCGTCGGTTGTGTGCAGATGTCCTTCGTCATAATGCATGCAGAAACTGTTTAGAGGAGTAAGTTGAATAATTGTTGGAGCGCAGCAAATGCTGGCGTTTTGCTTCTATGAGCTTTAACGGTTGTGTTGGAAAGAAAAGCTCTAACTGGATGATCAGAGCATCTCGTAGCTCTCATACATTTTTTTTTAAAGATTGTAAAGAACATTTAATGACATTATACTGTTGCACAGTAAGTCACCAATCCAACAATAAACAGCACACAATGTGTCACTGCCTTCTAGTAAGCTTCTTATTTGTTTTGTTATATTTTTCCCTTTTTTTTTTTTTTTTGAAAAATGGCTAAACCTACTTTTTACGTTTGTTGTAAGCAGATTACTATGGTCCATGTGGGCACTGAAGCAGTTTTTGATTCCTAATTATTTCTGCTATTCATACAGGTGAATATGAATTTACAGGTGAGTTATAAATTATGAGGTTCATTGTATGACAACATGGATTATAAATTTGAGACAGTTAGAAGAGCTCTGTTTGAGATAAGAAGCACCTTAAAAGATACATAAAAGAAGACGGAGCATGTACACGATGTAGAAGTAGTTACCTGTAATGCAGTCATTGCTGCACCGGAGGCCACCGGGTCCACTCACAGATAAAAACATGTTTTTGTCTGGGCGAATTTCCGCCGATGACGACCACCATCGTTTCACAGCTGAAGTCACTTCTATGCTCATCTAGATGTCAGTAATTCTTATGTACTGTACATTTAAATCTGCAATTTGTTAATTAGCTTGAACCGTTTTTGGTACATTGTATTTAGCCAAACCCCTTCCCTTTCCCTCATTACATAAAACTATTGGAGGCAGTGAACACTTTAAAGATACAGCAGATGAGTTTCTCACAAGTTAGGGTGTCTGGAACGGGTATAAAAGTTTGCTTACTCCTCGGCAAGGGTGGTTTGTTAACGCACCATTTTATAGAAATCTATCTGAGAAGTATTGACTGGTTACAGAACATATTTCTTGATGCAAAATTGCAAAAAATATAACTTTTCACCACCTACAGTGCATAATACATCAAAAAGATTTACAGGGTCTTGAAAAAACTCAGTGTATAGCTACATCAAGGGTGTCCAAAGTTGGTCCTCAAGGTCCTGCAGGTTTTGGATGTTTCCTTCTGAAGCACGCCTGAATTAGATTAGTGGGTCAACATGATTGGACAGAACCATCACAGATAACAAGCTGTTGAAGAGAGCAGGGAAACATCTAAAACCTGCAGGAATGCGGCTCATGACGACCGGAACTGGATACCCCTGCTATAGAGGCTGGAAACTACTGGTGGATGTGTGTGAACCTCAGACACAAGAAGCTGTCATGCCACTGTGATTGATATAGCCCCATAGAGTAGCTTGGAAAACAATTTTCATTTAAAGACACGCTACGTAACTTTGGCACAGCGGCATCTATTATTTGCATTTCTGGAACCGTTGCTGCCCAGCAGCTTCCCGAGGCTGAGAAACTGCTCTATAAAACGTTCTCCTCTGGGACGCCGCGGGACGTTACAGCTGCGTCACACGCTAGCAAGTGGATATCAACACACCGGCTGTTCTGAGGTACACTGTGGCTGATTCAGCAAAGTAACGCAAGAAAACATTATGCCAAGCCATACCTAACATAACATTATTGGAGGAAGAGAGGGAAAGAAAGAGCAAGAGATAAGACAAGAGTCAAGATAAGACTACTTGCTGGAGAGAGCTCAGTACAGGTAGGATGCAGATGGATGCTGAATTAGCCACTGATGGGGGTGCACGTCACTGAGAAAATCTGACCAAGTTCTGTTGTGCATCTTTAATACAGTCTGCTGCTGCATCCAGAAATACAACCTCAAACAGTTTTAAGTAAACCAACCAAATATCAACTCTGTATTAACTACAAAATTCTATAAACCTGAGCTCATTTCAGAATAACAGAAAGACGGTGGTCACGTGTTCTGTGGTCAAGTTTCTGCCAATGGTCATTGGATTCTACATGTTGAGGATTAGAGAGGCCATACAGGCGACTGCAGAGCTCATTCTGTATGACTTGCAACAGTGAGGCTTCACAGACAGAGTGCGTGTGCTTGACTGGCGTACTTGCATATCCGTCTTCCATCGTAGATTCATGAAGACGAGAATCAGATGACAACCACAGACTGTAGCAGACGAAATCTTGTATTCGGCAAGAATTGGCACATTCTTTAGCTGAACGCCATCTTCACTTCCCAAATAACTAAAAAGTTTAATTATATTGAAGGGTGATGTAACACAGTGGTAAACATTATCCACGTTTGTTGCTGCCATTAAATTCTGGATTTATTTGACACTTTTTAAATGTGATGGAGTTGATCAGATCAGATTTTTGTGCTTGTGTTTGTTAAACGTACAAACAAATCAAATTTCAGATTTATGTTTTTATTGTTTTTTACTTTAATTAAATGGTGTTTGTATTTAAATGTACTGTTTCCTTCAGGTTTCCTGATATAAAAGATTGAAGGTGTGTCTCAGTCACTTGCGGTGAATCATCTGGCTCAGCCCGAAGTTGTGTCACTATCATTGTTCAGATGTTTGCTGTTTTATTCTGACAGATTTGATTTTACAACACTTTGATTTACTTTAATGACATTGCGTTATCAAACAGGAAAGTTTAGGCAAAAACGGCTGCTTGGGAGTGTCTGAACCAGGGGTCACCAACATTTTTAAAGCTGAGAGCTACTTCATGGGTACTTCAATGTCATCTGAAGGGCGACCAGTTTGAAACACTCTTCTGAAATAACAAATTTGCTGAGTTGCCTTTAGTTCTACATTAACGTTAATGAATAATGAAACTCATCTATGTGAAGACACTGATCACATTCATGTAAACAAAAGCTTGAAAAGATGGGAAACAGATATCAATATTCAACACTTTATTTCTATTATTATTAGCAATAGTTTACATTTCCAGATGTCCGTTTCTACATTAAACATTTCACTAGCTAAAATTATTTTCGAAGATACTGTCATTTAGAAAAAACATTACCAACAGAATAAAACTAAATTTTAAACTGAGTTGTGCTATTTTTAGAACAGGCCTGCGGGCAGCTCATATGGTCCCTGGGGGCTACCTGGTGCCCATGGGCACCATGTTGGTGATCCTTGGTCTGAACAAAACAGACTGATAATAAAAATTAATTTTAAGCAAAGTACACATTTCCTTTTTCAAAGACTTAGCCTCCATAAATATCTTTAAGGCTAAAGTGAAAACTCATTTATTTTTCAAAGCCTTTGGGTGTTCTGAACTTTTTAAAAAGTGTTTTTTCTTTGTGTTTGTTTTTTAAATAGATTTTTAGTATATTTTTTTAATAACTTTTACTGAATCTGCTTTTATAAATGTTTTAATGTTTATCTTTTGCTTCTGATGATTGTTAAGTACCTCAGTTGTTTTTTTTAAATGTGCCATACTAATAAATTTGATTTGATTAAATTTCAAACTTAAAACAATTCACCTTTAGCTTCTTTTTGATTGAATATATTAAAAATATCCAGACAATATAGATTTTTCTTGCTTTATAATGAATAGTTATGGGTAAACACTGGACAAACTGATCTGCAAAGATGATTGTGGAAAGAAATGTAAACATTTGTATTTATTAAAAAAATTGATATCTTAAATCATTTCAAAAGGGAATCAAATGGGATCTTTTATATTATTTATTCACATACTCATTTGTTTTGTATTTATTTATTTAGTTTTATTTTTTGTTTACAAAAAAAAACAACGCTTCCAATTATTTCCAGTATATTTTGACCCAGCTTTTGGGGCCTGCTTCTGACAAAAATCCCCATGAAACTTGCTGAACTAATCAGAGCCCTGTGGACTAAAAGCTTATTTCCCCACAGTGTGTAAAAGCAGCTGTAACCTCATAATTCAGCCACGGTCAAACATTTGAGAATCCTCTTTGAAGAGTTGAAAGGAAATTTCAACATGGAGAAATACTATATATTGGTTAAATTGGCAAATAATATCAAGGCCCATCTCATCTGTAGATATGAAACATGCGTGAACATTTTATAGAACTCTCATTGGAGTTTCTGGAGGAACATTAACAAAGCTGTTCATGTTGATAACTCTTGGTTTCCAATGATATCAGGAATAATATTTATCAACCACTCCTTGGACTTTATTCTTGTTCAGTATGTCTCTGAATTGATTTTGGCTTTTGTTCAAAGTTGACACATTAAATGAAAACCTACTGAACCAGTCAGGGTGGCATATTCCCACCTTTCCAGGGTTACATCATGGCTGTCACACAAAACTTAGTGGGCGTCCACTCCCTTCTAGCAAATCAAAAATTCCTGTGAACTCGATGACCGTCGTTCAGGATTTGTGACTCATTTGATGGCACATCCGACCACTGCTGAGCCACCCAGCTGAGGGATGGGCCTGTTTCACATGTCACATTGTGAAAGGCATTACAGTGAAATTAACGAAGGCTGCATTCCATTCAGCTGCTTCTGGCACAGTTCATATCGGCTCACAGTGCCACCTACGCTTTCACTCAAAATGTATTTGTGGAAAAAGCCCATTAATCAAATTATTCAAAATTCAATTAAATTTGTTTGCGCACTGTTATGATTCTTAGTTTCTTATGAATTAATAAAAAAATGAATGAATTACAACCTTCACTAGGTTGTTTTCATTATTATTTGGAACTAATTGAATGTGAATATTTGGCATTGTTTCTGCATTTCTGCTGCAGTGATTAAAAAATGTTTATTTGGTTATCAAATTTTCATTAAATGGGACATTGATCAGGACAACATACTCAATAAACATTAGAATGAATAATAAAGTTAAATTTTTTCTACCTGGTAGTGCGGGAAGGTGGTGACGTTACCTAAACTACAAATCAGTAAAACACAACTTCTCTGTGCAGATCAGAGGATAAAGAACTAACCAAGTGCTGTCATGGCTGTGCAGCGGTTATCTGAAATCAGTTTCTGTAACAGCTCAGACGGTGTAAAGAACTGTATTACAACAAATCTCTGTGTGCAGTCAAAGGAAGAAAATATCTTTCCTTTTCTAGGAAAAAAAAAGCAAGATTAAGCTTGGCTAAAGAACATAAAACAAAACCAGATGAATGTTGGAACCACATTCTTTTGTCAGATTAAAAGATCAATTAGTTTGATGTATATTAGCTTCAACATCAAGCACAGGGGTGGGAGAAGGGTAATATGGAGGTACATGAGTACATACTACATAATAAATGAGAAATTGTTGGTGACATGACACCGTGGACACATGGCTACACCACTGATCAACAAGATTTCTGCTGAAGCCGTCTTGGAGGAGGAGGAATTTTCCAGCATGAGAATGATAAACGCTAATGCTACAAGGCAGACAAAGGATAGGTGAAAGCTGTGACCTGGGTAAGTATGTTGCTCTACTTGATTGAAAAGAGCAATTCTACACCCCCAACCAGAAAATAGTTGAAAACAACTGATGAATGGCAGGTTATCTCTCCAGAAAAATGTGCAACACAGACATGCTCCATGCTGAGGATCGAGTCTGTCATGAAAACTTTGTTTGGAAATTGAAAGATTTGAACTGTATTGCTGCAGTTCAAACTACAGGCCCGTTCAGAAGGCAAGGCAAGTTTATTCATAGAGCACATTTCATGTACAGGACAATTCAAGGTGCTTTACATTACAGAAAAGTACATTAAAACAAAACACACTTTTAAAAAGAAATAAAATGAAAACAGGAAAAAAAAATCTAAAATCAAGATTAAAAAAGGACAATAAATTAAATATATGATCAAATTTAAAATTCAAGCTTAAAGGAAACTGTACATATCAGAAAACTGATGGTTTTGAATGTTACACTACCTAGTGATATACAGAACTTACTTAGCTCATAATTTCATTAAGATGTCCGTATTCAATCATTTGACTTTGACAAAGTTTTGCACAAGGTTTGTTTTATTCTAACATCATCCAGAAGAATGACCAAAAACAAAACAAAAAACAAACAACTGCTTTCTCTAAACTGAAATGCTTGCTCCATACTTACTGTAAATTATTTCAGCTATTGCCTCATAAGCTATATCTGTCATGACTGCTGGTGTTTGTAGCAGGAGGGTGTGTCCTCACAGTCTAGCCAAGTATTTAAAGGAGCTCCCAACTTGGAGCCTGAAACACAAAAGCACAGCGAACAGAAGATTTCTTCCTCCAGTCTGCATTGTCACATTTCTTCTTCTCCTACTGGACTGAGTGAGTTTCCTTGAGCTTCATGTCTTATTCGGGTCATACACAGTAGAGTTTAACAGCTAGAATTTAGATTTATACAGCGTGTATTTATGATCAACCTTGACTGCAGTTAGCTGGTGTTCATTTACATTCACACTATTCTGAGAAGCGGGATTCATGTCCATGTAGTTCACTTTATAAGAGAGTCATAGAAAAAGAACTAGTTCTATTTGGCTGCTTCAGTGTGCCAGGATTGTGGAGGTAGGAAAAAAAAAAGTTCATTGGCATTGTATGTGTTTAGATTTGATTTCAGTCGCAACTGCATGAGACAGATGTAATATTTTTCTATGTAACATATTTGTGTCGTCTTCTGATAGTAGAACACTTTAATGTCACTATGTCACTATCACTGTGAAAAGAATTAAATTGAGCCATGTGAAAAACTTTCATGCTGACATTAATTAGATATTAGTGAAAAAAGTCTTTGTGGTTGAAGTAAATATCCTCCAGGCAAATGGGTCATGGGTGCAGCTGAGGGATGCTAATCACCACATCCCGGAGGGGGGGAAAAGAAAAAGGGAACTTTCATGAGGAGGATTTTGTTGCATATCTGCTGCTGATGACACGAGAATGAACAGACCCTGAAATTTAACCACATATTTGATCTAAACTGGAGGAAGGTTTCAGAAATAACAGCTCTTCGATCCTCTTTATCAAGGTCTCAAATGTAATTTGGCAAAAACAAAACCACTGATAAATTCCTTGGTATCCATGAAACCCACTGACAGCAGCAAAGAATGTTTTTTTTTTTCTCTTTTGCGATGCCTTGCCAGGCCCCTAAACTGCCAAGCCCTAAACTCCATCTTTAGTGGTTTCAGATTTGTTCTACCTTTAGTTTTCCCCCCTGCAAGTGAAATGCAGCTGAGTCAGGAGGACAGATGGCTGACTTGTCCATTGCAAAATAAATAAATTCCTTACATCTCAGAATTATCTATGCAGCAAAGTCCATTCAGCTTTGCTGCAGGAATCTGAGCAGGCATTGTATCTACATATTTCAGAACTCAACCACCTCCTCCTGACTTCTGTCAAATTATCAGCAAACACCAGCAACCCATACATGTGGAGGCTGAAGCAATCACACTGGCACATGTTTTACAGATGATGTTTTTGCCTACATTTTGGTCATTTTTTGGCTCAGGTTGGTCTTAGATTCATCTGTTCAAAGCATGTAGCTACAGATCTGCTCTTTTTAAAAAAAATTTAAATATAATTTTAATTTATCTTTAGCAAAGTCTGATCTTGCTTTTTTATTTTTGAGGCTTTTGGTTTGCACTTTGCAGTGAACCCTCAGTATTTGTTCTTTGAAGTATGCTCTTTATGGTAGACCTGAGTGATGACATATCTGCTTCCTGGAGAGTGTTATTCACTTGGTTGGATGCTGTGAAGAGGTTTCCCTTTACCATGAAAAAAGACTCTTTGATCATCCAACTCTGCTGTCCTCTGCAGATATCCACGCCTTTATGATGTAGCTCACCAGTGTGTTTTTTTCCCCTTTCCTCAGAATTAATCAAACTCTTAATTTCGCCACTCCTGATGTTTCTTCTATCTTTTTGATACATTTGTTTTTGTAACCAAAGGATGTCCTGTATAATGTGCACTAAAAGCTCCTTTGACTACAGTTTCCATCAGCTGCCAGACAGCTGCTAATTGCAGAAATGATAAAAAAAAAGAGCCCACCACCTGTCCATGACACTGTTCAATTATGATTGAGCCCATGAATAAAAGGCTACATATTAAAAGGGACATATTTAAAGCATCATTTAAAGCCTGTATGTTGTATGCATGACGTCCCTCAGGTCAGTGGGAGCCAAAGAAAGAGCAGCCGGAGTAGAGTTTAACACAGCAGATGAAAAAGATACATGAATCTCATTTTGTTTCACACTGTCTTACTCTTACCACTACACAACTTCTTCCTCCTCCTCATACAGTTAAGTTTGAGGAATACAGTTTACTTTATTTGAGGCATTATTGGATGTAGCAGCAAGGAGGCTTGTTTTCTGAGTATTGGATGCAAATCAGCTTGGCTCCATGCTGACTTTCTCTCAATCTTCAAATGTTGGCCACTGAGGCTGGTGCTATGTCACAAGCCAGCCTGCATACTTCATTTAAATCTAAAGGCAAAGTAACATTCAGCTAAAGATTTCTCAGTTTGCACTATGAATGTCTGGAGTCTCAGTAATCATGGACTGCAGTAAAAAAGTCTTTGGAAGGAGCTGTACACATTGTAAAGTAGTATTGAAGAAAGCAGCTGTCACATTCTGATAATGTTCTGGATGATATCAAACATATTCTGCTCCTTGGGACACAAAAAAAGAGTCTTTGGCAGCTCAAGCAGCCCAACAAAGGCATTTTTCTGCTTTGATGATTTTTGTTCTTTTAAAACAAAGTTTTTTTATTCTTCTCAATGACATCCATCAGGCTGCCAACGGCAGGCCCCATCCAGAAAGGTAACAACTTCTTATTTAGTGCTGTGATCCGGTAAAGATTTTATTTTTTCAGTACTTTGGCATGTGACCAAATATCTGCATTAACTACACTCATTGTTTTAGCTGTGGTTAGCAGCATGGTGAACCTTATAAATGTCAGCTCGTTAGCATAGTGGACATTGTGGGGATAACCAGCGGTTGCAGCTAAAAACACCTCTGAATTAGTCATTTTGCACCAGATGTTTCATTAACATTTCTCTGCTATAGCTCTGATATAAACCTGAATTTTCTTGGCAAACCTTCTTTGGAGTCATTTCAGAACTGTGCATTTTCTCCTCAGTGGTCTGACCTGTATTTAATCCATCTGTTATTGGTGGCAAGGCCAATGACATGCAATACTATAAGGATTATTCATTTCCTTTTGCAGCTGGGTAAATTTAGTCAAAGCTGATTGTTCTGCCATAAAAATCCAATTCCACGCATGTTTTTGTTGTTTTCAGCCTCAACAGCAGCTCTGGGCCCATTAATATGGCCATTCTGTTTTGCTGACTGTGTGAGTCGCTGCCTGAGGCTAGATCACTTCAACACTTGAGGCTTACTGGTCTGCCACTTTTGTGACATCAACCTCTGGCACATCTTAAACCTGCAAAGTTTACAAATTGTATTTTTTCTATTGGTAGCAGTTCTCGAGAGACTGTTTTCAGTCCTTCCAGTTTTTTGACTGCAGAGGATTACATATGCAGAGGATTAAAGTATGGTTGTGCTTTTCTCAGAGGAGACCGTTCCCATTTACTTCCCGGTTTCTGGTCAGTAAACATTCTAAATCCAGTACCTGTCCTCATCTTCATCACCTGGCAACTCTTAGACTCATCTTCCACAATTAAAATCTTCTGTGTAACTTTTGTGCTGCTTAAAATTGCTGAAAATCACAAGGTAGTAAAGTTACTTTTCTCTAAAATAATAACAGTCCTACAGCAGTAAGTGCTCAGTACTAAGCGGTTCTTCTCATTTTATGTTGAAAGCTAATCTCAATGAAATATCTGGGAACGTAGCCTAATCTTTGATGATTGGTGAGGAAACTCCATGTGGTTCTATGATTTCACGTAGCAGCATGAGGGGGCATTTTGTATGTGCTATGAGGGTATGTGTAACCTTTTATTTGCCCAATAAAGGGTTACGCATACTGAAGGTGTCAGTTTCCTCCACATAGCACAAAAATCAATGCAAAATTTTAAACAATACCTGGTTTATTTGCAATCATATAAAAACAAACAAACAAACAAACAAATACTGAAAAAAAATGACCAGAATAAAATAAAGTACAATTTAACATTGATAAATTCATAAATTAAGATAAGTAATAAACAAATGATATCAACTAAATACATGAATTTGAATGATTTAAGCAAATAAATAAAGACAATAAATCATTTGGATAAAGTTAGATAATCTGAGCAAAGTCCATAAGGGACAAATGTCCAGGCATGAACGGGTTAAAAGCAGTCATGGCTTAAACACTCCCGTATCTCAATCATGAAAATGTGCTTTTTCCTTAATATACAATAACCACAATGTATTTACACAGAAGTGAAAAGGTTTTACCACAACATTTAAGATTCAATTCATTTTGTATCTTTGATCGTTCGGCCTATCATCCATTTGGAAAAATATTAATATTTAATGTTTAAACTTCTTTGGTGAGAAAAAATGGCTTCAACTCCAAAGAGAAAATGTCTGATAATACAGATAGTTTCTTATGGTTAAAAAGTTGTTGTCTGAAGTTTAACCAACTTAGATAAAGTTAGCATTTTAAGCTCATAAGAAAAGAAAGAAAACACTAATGAGTGAAACAAGCTGAAGAAACCTGAAATTATTGTTCTGCATTGCTGTAAAGAAACAAAGAGGTTTTTTTTAATGTAATTAGTGTGAAATATATTCAACCCCTGGTTAAGCTGCAGTTTTTCTTATGATTCACTTTCCTTTCAGAAAAGATACAGTAGATGTTTATCTGGTTTGTATGGAAGCTGGCTGTTCGTATTGTTTTGTTAAGCTGCTCGTCTGTCAGCAGAACAATCCTGAGCTGGGAGGAGACGTCCTGTCATCTATTACAGTATCTGCCTGCCATTCATTGGCCTATGAAAAAGCATTGAAGTCACAGTCAGTGAGGCTATTGCATCATCTGAACCCGTTTGGTGAACACACTATGGCAAAGGAATGTTAAGTGTGTGTGAGGAAAATGCTTTCATTTGGTTCAAAGGTTGGTCAAGAAACAAGTCAAACTCAAGGAGACATTAAAATTGTGCAGAATCTGGACTTTTTTCCTTTTTTTTGTTTTCTTATTCTTGGTTGAAAAGGCACCTTCAGTTTTTTTTTCACCACAAGGTGACCAAGCAGTGTATTTTAAGATTTTGACCTTTTAGTTTTTCATAGCAAAGTTTAAGGTCAGGGCGCATGCTCCACACCCCAGAAAACCTCCTGCTTCCTCATAAATCACTTTGTAATTATGAAGTTAAACCAGCTCCAGATGTGTCACTGAGTTAAAATAGACACTTTGCTTCATACTGCATAAATATCAGAACAATAATGAACCCTTCAACATGTTTATATGGTTATTTTTCTTGTTTTAGCTTCAGTTTCAGTGGATAACAATAGTATTGTGACTTCCATTTAACAGATTACAGGACCAAACTAGTAAACATAATCCAGTTAGTGTTTTTGTTATTGTCTTGAGTTTGTGTGGCAGATCTGGGGGATATAAATTCAGATTCTTGGCACTCTGCACTGCTCTGTACAAATTTGTCATCACTTTGCAGGCAACATTTCAGATTCTTTAGGGATATCTAAATGATGAGTCATGTTTTAAGTTTTCATGCATGAGCAAAATAATTGTTCCCCCATGTGGCTGACTAGTCCTGCCTTGAGATTGCAGGAGACCAATGTCTTAGAGATGATAATAATAATAATGAATTAGATTCATACAGCGCTATTCAGGACACCCAAAGATGCTTTAAAGTGAATCCAATTATTCATCCATACTTGGTGATGGTAAGCTACATATGTAGCCACAGCTGCCCTGGGGCAGACTGACAGAAACGTGGCTGCCAATGTGCACCAACTCTTTCCACTATCGAACATTCATACACATTCATACACCAGTGGTGTCGACAGATAATACAGATTTGACCTGCCAGGGTTTCATACAATAACAAAGAAATACAAACAATCCTGTCAAAAAGATGGAACTGCTCAGAACAATCCATTAGTGCATTATTAGCTGTTTAATGTTGTGTAATATAGCTATGTGGTGGTGATAAACAACATGCAGAGAGCAACATTTAAATATTACGAGACTGTAAGGCAACCCTGTACAATTTGCTTGTTTTTTCTTTTCCTTCTAAAACAACGGTTTCTGGTTCGAATAAGTGTGGCTGAATCACTTCGGTATCACAACAGTGTTAGAGCAGAGCCAAAGGTGAGCAGCTGCAGCCAAGGTTACAGTGGAGATGGAGACAGAAGCCAATTTACATATTCATAGATCTGCGCATACGAAATGAAGCAGAGGTGTAGGGTTACATCTGAGTATGAAGAGATCATGAGGAAAACTTCTGAAATTGTAACTGATGAACTGAGAGACAAAAAAATTCTGATTGTGAGGATTTATTCAATAGCAAGAGATGGTCATAAAAAGGAGAAGGACTGGCAAATTGGTGAGATTTTCATCTGGAAGAAAGAGCCCAATTTGGGTGACAGAATAATGCTGATGGTACATTTTGAGAGGTTGTCAGAAAACTGTCATACTTTCCTTGGGAGATATTAAACTATATGTAAAACTATGGGTTTTTTTTTTTACAGTATATTCTTTCCTATTAGTGACAGAACTTTCTATCTCTAAGCTTGTCCAATAAGCTTTACACTTACAATATAAAAGGTTTTAAGTTTAAAACTGTTGACATTTAATTAAAGTTTTAAACTATGAAGAAGTAAAAGCTACGCATTTATGTAAAAGATATATTGTGTTGTCACAGAGATGACAATCTACTCAAATTGAAGACACACTGTCTCATTTTTCTGTCACACTGTCTATTATTACAACATCTTGTCAGTCAAAGGACAGTTATGGCTGAAACTGCTTTATACACCCAAATACAAGTATATTCCCTCTTTTATTCTGCCAAAACAAAATCATTTATGTACAGTAACATAGGCTATATGAAAAAAAAAATCGAAATTCCAAATAAAAACACAAAACAGCCAGAATAACAGTTTTCTTAGTGACAGTTCACTGCATACAGGGTACAAGAGAATATGCCTTATTTTTTGTCAAAGCAATTGTAATGACAGTTGAAAGTTCACTGTCATACATCATGTATACTCCCCCATGTGTGAGCACATGTGCAGGAAACTCTCTGAAATTTGTAGCAACAAACAACATCATTTGCAAACTTCATTGTTGGATTAAGGAGAAACCTTCTGAGCACATTTTATAATTATCTGTTTGTCTATCTTATGCCAACATGTAAAACATACTGTTAACTCCCGATGCCACGCCAAATTAAGGAGATGGCAGCACACAACAGCAAACAGTTTTACATCTTTCCTGAGAAGGCTGGCAGCCTTTAACCCCTGCGGAAAACTGCTGCAGATCTTCCACCAGTCTGTGGTTGCCAGCGCTCTTTTTTATACTGTGGTGTGCTGGGGAGGAAGC
>JBBBVU010000015.1:24260768-24270837 GCA_037177055.1 Atherinosoma microstoma | reverse complement strand
ATTTTTTGAATTCCTGTTTTCGTGGGTTTTATGAGCTGGAAGCCCAAAATGTGTAAAAATAAACAAATAAATACTTGGAACCATTTCAATTGTGGGCCCTGAATCTATAATCTATGAAAGTTTAACCTTTTTAATGGAATTATGGAAATAAATCAACTTTTCTATGATATTCTAATTTTTTGGAAAGGGTCTGTATATATATTTTTTGCCAATTAATTTCATCTTCTTTTATTTAATCACAATCAGTTTTATTTGCCAAGTACATCATGAACACACAAAAAATGTTTTGCTGGCAGTTGTCCCTGGCAAAAAGTTGTGGTGCCTGTTGATCCCTCTTTCCTGTCCTCTCCACCCTCAACTGGTTGAGGCAGACGGCCACCTCCCCTAAACCAGTGGACCTTTTTTCTTCCCGTTTAAAGGGAGTTTTTTTTCCTTTCTGCTGTTGTCCACCACTTCATGCATGCTTGGGATGAGTAATTGAATCAAAGATATGATTTAATCTGTTGGTTACCTTACCCAGGCTATTATTTTCATGACTTGGTTTTATGAGCACCAATTGGATCACAATGAATTAGCTTTAGTTGATTTTGGCTATAAAGTGCCCTAAGATGACTATGTTGTGTGGGGGCTGTTCAAATAAAGCTAAATTAAAATAGAATTGAATCCAGTTAAAAGTGATAAAATAAGTAGAAGTAATAAAATAAGTACAAAGTTATAGGATAAAAGCAGTCTACTTATACAATTGTGTCCACAACAGAGATTTTTACTCATAAACAAACATACAAAAAAAAGAGCGCCGCAAAACATGAGAAGCTGCAAAAAACACGAAAGTGATGATGTGTAGATTGTACGGCTGGTTAACTTTTCCGGTGCCTTTTAATCCTGGTCTGCAGGGTTCTGAGGCACCTGCCAGACAGGAGAAGTTCAAAGGGACTGTGTGCGGGATGAGAGAAGCCTTTTATGATGTTCCCATCGTTTTTTGAGCCCTGAAAGAGTAAGGTTCTGAATAGAGGGCATGCGGCTCCAATGATAGACTCAGTGGTCTTCCTCACAGTGTGTTGCAGTCAGGATTTGTCCTGATTGACCAGTGATGAAGGTGCACAGGACAGAACTGCAGCAGCTCATGATGAAAGGTAAGGAACAAGGTACAAAGTAAAAGCTAACTTTATTGATACCCATAGGTAGATTCGTTCTGCAGTCAATAGGAGAGGCCATCCTTTGTACAAAAAACAAAAGCAAAAACATTAAACCAGCAACAAAACAGTCACAGAACAATACAAAATGCACAAACAGTGAGTACTCCTCTGAGGTTTGGTGATAATTAAGTGGATAAAAGACCATAAAAGCAATAAAAGACCACTCCAGTAAAAAGATAAGGGATTAAGAATCTTTGAAATGCCAATATAGCAAGGTCCGTGTTTCCTCAAGAGTTGCAGGAAGTGCATCCACTACTGAGCCACGGCTGATGTTCTATTCCCACTTCAGATCCAGAGAGATGATTGTGACCAAAAATCACAATCTCTCCACAGTGGACACAGGGCTGATCAGGACTGAGAGGGGGGACAGGGAAGGGGGATGTCTCCCAAAATCCACTATCATCTCCACTGTCTTAAGCAAGGCAAATTAACATTATTTTTTCATGTCACATTTAATTTAAATCGTCTAAAGACTCTTTCAAGAAATTTTCTGAATCATTGAGATGGAGCTGGTAAGAAAAGAAAGATTTAACAAAGATAATCCCTCTTTCAAGTGAATGAATGAATGAATGAATGATGAATGAATTCTTTATTTTGAACATTAAAAGAAAACAAAAAAACAAAGCAAAAAAGTCATTAAAAAGTCATCACTGATCTGATATGATTGAATACTTGATGATTATTTATTGAACATCAGAGCGGTTTCAAATGGTTTCACTTGAATGAATTAAATGAATGAATGAAAAACTTAAAATACTTGTAAAAATATTATTAGTAAAAATAAAAAGCAGACCTGAAGAAGCATCTCCCTGAACACACTCTGTTTCCACATTGTGTTGTGTAGAAAGAGTGAAACATTGTTCATTTTGTTCAGCACAATGTGTGGTATTCTTCTCCAGATAATCAGCTCCAGGGTTGACCCCACAGACTCATCTTTCTGGTCCAGTTTTTTAGTCTCTTCACACAGCTTATTGAGAGCATCACCTTATGTGGATATACTGGTATTTGCCATGTCTGTCTCTATGTATACAGTACATGTGTTCTATTGTTTTTGCTGTTCTCTTTTTATGTTAAGCACCTTGAATTGCAATTTATTTGTACGAAAAGTGCTTTATAAATAAATTTGATTGATTGATTGATAGCTGCAAGGCATATTGAACTTTCCACAACAGACTTTTAGAAGATATGTAACATCTTGGTGCAGAGATTGACTGATCTCACCTTCCTCAAGAAGAAGAGTCTCCTCTGTCCCTTCTTATAAATGCTTCTGTGTTACATTTCCTGTCTATTCAGGTGTATAGCAGAACTGGTACTTGTAGTCATCCACCACCTCCACCTCTTCACCCAGGATGCAAACAGTTTTTTGTTTACTCCTGTCTCTCCACAATGTTTTCTTGTTCCCTGCATGTTTCTCCGTCACATGCATAGTCATCAGAGTATTTCTGCAGATGGCAGGACTGAGTAAAATTGGAAATTTGAGGTGTACAGAGTGAAGAGAAATGATGAGAGGAGAGCACTTCCCAAATAGTCAGAAAAATTGTATTCAGTCCAGCTTCTAAATTTGTTTTACTCTTTACTTTTGAGGAGTTAATGAATGGTTCTCCAAATTCTCCCAATTTCAGTTTCAATATTAATCTGAATGTCCAATGCTGTCTGCCACTGATCTGTCTTTAACATTTGCACATTTCATTACATGGCATAATACAAGACAGTTTGGCTCCCTTTTTCTAAATTTAGTTTTGCATTGTAGGTAATGCCAGATATCCCATATTGATACTATTAATACTTTTTTTGGTACTACCTCAGCTGGAATTCCTGTACAACCGAGTCAAGTCGATACAATGATGTGGAAATGCTGCCAAGTACTAAATGTTCAGTTTTCCAATCGTTTGTGGGAATAAAACAACTTTCATCAGCACATTAACATACATCCATGGCCCATGACAAGGAAGTGTGCAGAAAGTACCCTGCTCCTCTGTAATCCTCACCTTGAAGTCACTTTGGATAATGTGTATTAGAATAAATTAAATGTAGCAAGCACACCCACACAATGTAAGGCAAGGCAAGTTTATTTGTAAAGCACATTTCATGTACAAGACAATTCAAAGTGCTATACATAAAACATTAAAAGAATTACAGTGATGTGCAGAGGTTATTTGAAATAAAAAACAAGATAAAGGGAGAAAGAAAGGATATTAGATTAAAAACACTATTAAAAACATTATTAAGTTTAAAAATTCAGGCTTAAAAGAAACGGTGCAGACTGGTATTCCTAGAGCGATTGGGCCCTATTTTAGGCCTTGGATTGACTAAGGATGTTATTTCGATGGGAGGTCGAGACAAATTTGGGGGTAAATTGAAATAGTACCAGCTTGTCAAGCTGGTTTCTTGGCCCTGCTCAGCACCTAATTACATGATTGCCTTCACCTGGCCTGGCAGTCCTCTATAAAAAGGAAAGGTAGAGCCTTCTCCACAGTTTTTTTTTTTTTTTTATCCTTGGCTTCATCAAGTATTTCATGGAAAAGGTGACTAAGAGGAGATTCCAGTATATAATTGGGTAGCTTGCTGCTGTTTTTGTCCATTATTTTTCTTATTCGGAACGGAGGTGCTGCCTCTGGGGAATTCTTTGTTAATTTTGATTGTAGGCCACTGCTGGGAACCCGGCCCTTTTTTATCCTTTGTCCCTTTTTTTTTTTTTTTTTTAAGGATCACATTGGGTGTGTGTGTGTGTCGGGGAGCAAATTATATTTTGATTTTGGATGTTGTAGGGCTGGTTCCCCACCAGTAGGCCTGTCTTAAAACCTTTTTCTTTAATCTTTCTCGTGTTCCTGTTTTTTCCAAAGTACCCAGAAATGGCACCTGGTTTGAGGAAATTGAGTTTCCTGAGCTAGATTTTCTTGTTGAAAGAATATCTTGTTTCCTTAAATAAACCCATGTTGAATGATACGCCTCAGCTTTGTCCATTTATTAGTTGGACTACTTTGTGTCACAACACCAAGAACTTCCTGCTCTCAAAGTATGTTTTGAACCAGTTTAGTACAGTGCCATGTAGGCCCACCCAGTTGTGTCTTGTCTGTTGCTGCAGCTGCATTCATACTGTAATAAATAGTTGATCTCCCCACATTGAGGTATTACGGTATTTAAAAGAAAATGATGCAGGGAAAAACTGTACAGTTTTAATATATTGTGCCCTATAATGAAAAAAACTGATTTCATTGAGCCAATGTGATAATCAATTAAAAGAATTAATAACTTTATAACTACTATGTACTTGCATGAGATTTAAGTTAATGTTGAGGAAAATTTTTTTTTTCTGCTGCATCAATTGTCATCTGTCTGAAACGCTCCATGTCAGCTCCTATCTCTTTTAAGCTTCGCTTCCAGTTCTGATTGTTAAAAAAAGAAAAAAAAGAGAGTTGGATACGACTGCATATCATTAGTTGTGTTTGACATGATACAACACTGCATGATCCTGACTTGATGTGATGTTTGATGGTATCCTGCAATGCATGCTTCTTCAAACTTGTCAGACTTCTAAATCCATGCCTCTATGAAGCATCCTTTTTTACCATTTCAGCTCTCCTACACATTGAAGAATCTGACTGCAGAGGGGCAATGAGCTTGATTTAAAATAATTGTTTTGACATTGCTGGGTTCTATATGAGTGATGGTGTCATGTCACGTTGCAAGCACAGATGGGGAAAGCCTCTTGAGCCAGTATATATTGCTACCGAAAGTTTTATAGGAACCATCATCTTTTCCAGTCAGTTTGCTGCCATCTGTGAATCATCTGACATCCACCTTTTTTTTTCTTGTTCTTTAGTTGAGTGAAGTACTCCATGAGTGACTGGTGTCTTACCTGCAGCAGTCAGTGGTCTCCCAGTTTAAAGAATCAGGGAAGAATTCTGATGAGTGAGATCAGAGCTACTCACACATACGAGCAAATTTTCACCATCTAAAACAAATCAATCTCACTCCCCAGGGAGTTATTTGGTTTATAACTATCTTTTCAACAGATCAACATCAGTGTGTCAACACTGCAAGTTGGGTGCCATTCCATTAATCAGCTGAGTCTGACAAGAGTTGTTTCAGACGTTTTGCTAGCTATTGAGTATCACTTTTACAAAT
Source organism: Atherinosoma microstoma (assembly GCA_037177055.1). NCBI lineage: Eukaryota > Metazoa > Chordata > Actinopteri > Atheriniformes > Atherinidae > Atherinosoma > Atherinosoma microstoma. The sequence continues at coordinate 24,265,513 of JBBBVU010000015.1, read as the reverse complement.
ATTTAGAAGATGGTAAATGTGTGCTTTCTAAGGCTTTTACTTATCTTTACTGTGTCCTGGTTGGATTTTTGGGATTAGTCCGGCAGAATTGTTAGTCACAACTGATAAGCAGCAGGATTTGTTGATCAGCCACTGTGCATGCAATGAGCTTTTGAAGCACCAATATTCCTAAATTGAATATTGACAAAGTAAACAATTGTGTAAACACCAATATCAACTTGAACTGCTGTGGCCTGCATTCTGATTAGCCTGTTGCTTTGCTCGCAGTCAGTAATTCTATCTTATCCTCCAAACTGACAGTGCAGTCTGCTACAGGTAAGACTTGCTGCTTGTACTAAAGAAAGCCCCATTTGACTATAAGAAATTAATAAAATTTCCTTGACATACCTGAGGCGGGCATACATATTACACACCATAAACATGCATTTTTGTACAGAAACCCAGGTGCAATCAATAAAATTAGCGACAGCCTGTTGAATTTAGTTGTCATGCAACAAACACAAGTTCATTCATGCTCATTAGCATGTTACTGCACCATAATGGAATGAATCCATCATGAGCAAGGTGCACAGAAATAGTTGTGATAAGCTGGAGATACTGATGTATTAATGGCTATTATGGAACTGCTATATTAGCCTACACTGCATTATGCATGTGTTTCTTTTCAGCTCACAACGTGCATCTTAATAATTTACATACTGTTAAATAAAAAGGCCTAAAAGCTTAGGGGGCTTTCATTATTTTCTGAGCTAGTAATATGCATGAAGACTAAATATGTGTGCAGAAATGTGTGCATGCTTGCATGGAGACATCTAGGGTTGTTTAATATGTAGAGATATTAATTGTTGCTGGAGGACCTGGTTGCCAAAGTGTGATTTTTGTCTGAAGAATTCTACCACAGGCATATCACTATTTGAGAGAAAAACACTGGCTCTTTTTCCTCTCTTCTTTTTTGTTTTGCTCTATCCAATTGCTTTTGCCACATTATCTAATGTCTCAAGTCACACTGGTTACCCTCTATAAATATGGGTCACCATTATTTCAGTGGTGACAGCCAGGCACTATATGTGGGCAACATGAGAGAAGAAGAAAAAAAAGCAAAAGCTTTAAAGGTAAAAGCAATCTCCATATCATTAAACTAAAAGCATATGCCACCAATAAAGGCTGCAGATATCTCTCTGTGTATGACATCTTGATGCAGTGTCATGATCAGAGCAGATGTATAAACATTACATTATTGTTCAGAGAAAATCAGTCTTTACAAGAGTTTACTTAATGTGGTAGCAATTGAGGAGTCTTTCTGTGGCAGGTTATGTTGAAAAATGAATTGCAGGCTGTTGCGAGGTGCAAATGGTGATCTTGCTCCATTCCACCACCAGGTAACAGGGTCCGTCCATCACTGGAATAAAACCACAGGCCTGGCCAATTCTTTGAGTGGTGGGATATTTTATTGTGCTTGTTGCTCCCCCAGAGTGTGAACAATGCAATAATTCCTCCGTGAAGGCTAATTTACATCCATACAAGTATTTACAACGAGATCAAGCTTAACATAGACTCGACTCGGGGACCAGCTACAAGATCCAGACCTGACTCTCTCCAAAGTTAGCTGACAGTGGTCCAGCGGCCAGTATCCAACCACTCCTGTTGCCCCACTTTCTTTTAAGCTCCCCAGAAGGCTTCCTGATATACGCTAAGCTCCTCCCCCATAGTCATTTGCCCCAATAGTATGTATTTACATACTGAGATATATATATATTCATTGTCCCTTTTATTTATTTATAGAAATTAAATTTATTTATAGATATGTATTCACATAATGAGAACTCTGTCTAAACAGAGTTCTCATTATTATCCCCCCAACAGGCATAACCACAGTCATATTGATATACCATGACAGCTAGCTAGGTTAAACATAACATCCACCATAGAAAAAGCTCTGATGAAAAATAAGTTAATCTACCACCCACCCAGGTTGCCAATCAAGAGGCAACCTACGGTGGAGAAATGTGAAGCCTATGCGGAAGTGCCAAAAATTGCAGTTCACTAGGGGCTGGATCCAAAAGGGAGTCCCATGTTAATAAGTGACGGTGACGTAGTTTCTTCTCTACTTCCCACATCCTAAATTTTAACCCTGAATAGTCTGTGAACATAGCAGTATGACCGCGGCTCAGGGTCCGGGTGCAAAGTGACGGGGTCGGTCCGTCACACAGGCAAAAAGCTCTCTGAAACACCAGCTTGATGAATAATAAAAAGGTTTATTACAAAAATTCTGGAGTCAACAGGTCTGCGGTATCTGTGAGGACTTTGAAAGCTAATGTGAAAATCCTACTGACTATCTGTATCAGCTCTCTTTATGTGTTTCAGACAAAGAAATTTATGAGTTGAGATTACAACTTTAATTTCCAGATGTGCAGTATGTGCAAATTATTATTAGTATTAGTAAGGTATTCTTTCAGTTCATGACTCGACACAATCCATGTGATACTTACAGGCCTAGTACAACCAAACTTGGTTGGTACATCTACTGTCTATGTAATGCTAAAAGTCAGGTACTACATAATAAACACATTTGCGTTGTTCGGCACATAGAGGTGGTGGTACTCTTTAATCTGGGAAACAGTCAGAGACCAAAGAACCAGAAAAACCTTATGGGTCATCAAAGTTGGCAACAATGTGCTTATGTTGGGTACAAAAACATTAACTGCCTTTTAAATGGCCACACGGTGCCGCAATCCTCACCAGAACCTATATTGCTGACTTGGCCCATTGCCTCCATTGCCTCATCTCTCAGTGGTAGTGAAGTCTGTGAAGAAGCTCTTGAGACCTAAGCAGAGGCAATTAAGCTCTCATGTCTGAGACACAAATCTGAGATGTGTTTAGCAGATTTGCTGATGGGGTGTGGGCTGATTAATGTGAGTGGCATCCCCTGCAGAGACATACAATTGAGTTTGGTGTTTTTACATAATGAAGCTCAATTTTGAGGAGTTGTTTCCTAAACTTAAAGGAGCCTAGTTTTTATTTTGCAAAAAAGAGTCGCTCCCTTACTGTGAGCTTAGATGGTTCATGTTCTTAGTGTTTTTCTATGCTGCTACCAGCCATCTCCATTCACAAATAATTAGCCTACTTTTTCACCAAGCCAGTCATGTAAAACTCGTACATATTCAGTTTAAAATGATGAAGGATGTGAAAAGATTAGTTTCTTTTCCAGTCAGGGTGTTGAGGGATCTGAACTCACTGTCAGCGCTTCACCACATAAATAAACATCAATTTCTGAAATCGTTTTCATTCATTCTAATGGTTTAATAATTCCTTGTGAATAATAATATCATTGGACATGCTGTCAAAGTCAGGAATAAATGAGGGTTTAAATAGTGCCAAAACATTGGCAGTGAGCCAAGTTGGTATGAATTGATTCTGCCACTTTTCATGTGTATAACTGTGATCCTGACTGGATATGAAACAACTCTGTGGGGTGTTGTGACCCTTTTAAGAAGGCTTTGTACCTTAGGAAATGTTCCGTGGAATGAAAGAGCACTACATGTTCTGATGACTAAATGGCATGTACAGATTGTATAATTATTTAATCATTTATTTGTTCGTTGACTTCACCATTTGTGCCTTCTCTGGCTGAATTTAAGGTAAGAGAAAGATCTGTGGAAACCTGGCAAAATGGAAATAGATGAAGAATGAAAGTAAGGATATGCCAATGAGCAATGATTGAAGATCATAAATTGGTCACAGTCAGTGGAGTAGTGGTCCCTGGAGAAATGGGTATACTCCCTTTTTAAAAAAAATGTAGCTCAGAAAAACACCATTTTAGAAACAGTGACATGTAGGACGATTCTACTTAGTTTACCCCAGAAATCCATCAGTAGTTTTTGCTAGTTGTCACATAATTTCGGATACATGATCCCAAGTTCACAAAATTTCAATGTGGGCCCCAGCAGCAACAAAGGCCCACTCACTATCTGACATCTTCATCTGAAGTTGTACCCGCATCTCTGGCTGTGGGCAAAGAGGCAGTATCTCCTTCCCTGTGCATCCTCCCTGATGGGGGTGGAGGACGGAGCGGGCTAATGTTAACAAAGTTGCTGGCTAAATGCACCGGATTAGTATTGCTAACATTAGCTGAGATGCTAAATTATGTACATTTGTGAGGACATTCGCCCAACTCCGCCTCTGATTGACTCATCAGTCCTCATGCCTAATTTAAAGTTAACCAATCTAACCAGTGAAGATCCATAAAAGGTCAATTTAGCTCATTTACCTTATATACTTCGATTGATGTTTTAAACTCATGTTAAAACATTTGTTTCCATTTGATACTGAATTCAAACCAAACCAAATGGACTTTATTCTCAAGCACTGGTAGCATACAAGGCCAAGTAAGTCAAGTTTATTTGTATAGCACATTTCATGTACTATGCACAAGGTGCTTTACATAAAGCATTAGAAGCATTACAGCGGGGTGCAGAAAACATTAAGACGTATTAAAAACAAAAATGAAATAACAAAATAATAAACAACACAGAAACCCTCAGAGAAAATAGGATACAGCAGTTGTTTTCATAAAAGGCAGCAAGAAGAAAAGTTTTTAGCCCTGATTTAGCCCTGACCCTGATGATCTAAAGGGATCTGGTTGGTTCGTAACAAACCAGAAGTTCCTGGATGTATTTTGGCCCTAAACCATTCAGTGCTTTGTAAACTAACAGCAGGATTTTGAAGTCAGTTCTTTGACAAACAGG